>ATSW01009078.1:0-10639 GCA_000444245.1 Botryllus schlosseri | reverse complement strand
CGTTTGTTATGTATTTTGGTTCGATGAAAATAAAGACTCTCTCTCTCTCTCCAGCATGTTATTTGATTGATAGCTGCCGCAAGGGTCAGTGGAGAGCAGAGGTAATCACGATCCGGATTTGATCGATTTTGAGTGTAACCGGACTTATAGATTGACTTGAAAGTCGATTTTCTATAGATAAATAACATCTGTAGGTTGGATGTCCAATGTCCATAGATTTTCCCACCTAAACATGTAAACTTAGCGGTGTTTTTGGCTCCGTCATTTCGCTTTATCAGTAATCGTCGGATTATATTCTCCATCTGAACAAGACACACAATGCGATGTATTGACAGATAGGAGGATGCCGAACTATAGATTACTAACCTACGTGTCTAGGTTAGTTATCTATAGCCGAGCGACCGGTTGCGGCATCCACCTCGGCCAAGTGCCCGACGTCACAGTTCGTTGTTAGTCTCTTTTTCGCGGCTCTTTCCATTCTTTGTGAGTGCGGTCTTTCATCGCGTCATTTTGTCGTCGTAAGAACAGCGACGCGGGGTAGAGGAGCCCAGAATAACCTCCAACGCGGAATCAAACCCGAGCCACAAGGGCGGTAGGCGCTTATCGTCACCAAGTAACCAATAGGTGACCAGACTGACCAATGACCATATGGCATATGTCAATTCTTGGGCGGCACGGCTTTGATAGCTCGTGTTATATCGGGCCGGCCTGTCTGCCATCGATTTCTAACCTGCTATTGTTGCTGTTATTTCTTTTTGATATCTTCTTAAACTTGAAGTTGTGTACCTGTACAAGTACATAGACTACCACCATGTTTGCGCCGCATACTTTCCACGCTCCAGTATTTTCAAGTAGCCTATTACTAGCCTTGATAAGATAATTAAAAACGGTGGATTGATTCGATTTCGCCTATCCCTACTTTCAATTGCCAATATATTGTTCCAATCATTGCTTCGGTCTCGTGCAAGAACAATATTTCAGTCGCGTTATACATTGCGGAACGCATTGCAATGACAACCATTTTCTCACAGTATCAAGAGGACATCGACATCCATGAGAACAAAGCACCATAACCAGGGTTGTAACCAACTCACAACGCTCCGAGTCGTAAGTCAATCTCACTTTCATAGTTTTGACTCGATTCAAGTCGAGTCATTTTCAATTCACCACCGAGTCCAATTCAGCGAGCAGAGCGTCGAGTCCCGAGTCCAAGTCATTGTGTTGACTGCTCAGTTTCCAGTTGAAGCCTTGTTAAACCCACTTTTATACCTCTATTTGGTGATATCGAATGGTTTGCATTTAGAATATACTATTTTCCTCACTCTTAGCATTTCCTGGTCGCATTTTCAAGTACCAGTGCCAATAGACGAAATCTCAATAGTGTAGTTACTTTACTATTCTTCGAATCGAAATTACAATGAAATGTCGGTCTTGGCCGTCTGAGTCACGAGTCTTATGACTTGGTGCAAGTCATGCGCAATGACTCGAGTCAATACACAGATTGACCTGAGTCGAGTCATTTCCGTATTTTGACAGAATGACTCGAGTCATCAGAAAATCGCGACTCGAGTCGAGTCCTGACTCAAATCATTACAACCCTGCATGTAACTACTAGATTAGTGAATGAAGTGCACTGAGCAGTTTATTAATTCTGACATATTTATTGTTATCATCCCTCAATATCATCATAAGAAATCAATTGAGCCAATCTGCCGTTATAAAATACAGTAGTATCACAGTTCCAACTCTATTCAGTACCAAGTGGATTCCTGCTGCACTCGACAATTTAGTGGTACCATCTTAAAAAGGAGAAAACAGCAACGTAAAACAGAAATACATGAAAGACAGGAACATATGAATTAGGCGGCGACAGCTATCAGCGTTTAATTCAGTAAAGGAAAGAAAGTCTTTAATATGGTAGCAAGGTACATAATTACACATCAGTTTACAAAATATCCGCACAAACACAAATATTGGTCAGATCTGAACAGTCGGCAAATTAAATACGAATCGAAGCTTGCGTAAGTACATATTTGATGTTTGCAATGCCTTCTAAACGGTTGTTAATCCAAGGATCAAATATAAAGCAAGGGTTCCAATACACGCGAGTCAACCTGTAAACTTGAGTTTTGCAATTAACCCTGAAATTTATCGTTGTCCATAATCATCAGCACCTGGTAGTGACGGTAATCAAACGTAGGTCAAAGTCCCGGTATCACTATCAAAGCACCATGCGATATCAAACAGCTACAAAAAAAAAAACAGGTAAATTGGTAGTAAGATAATGAAAATTCTCCAGCAGATCACTCGGTATATGAATAATTCAAACGCTATAACTATCTGAATGGATCTTCAAGGACACATTCTGCTGTCACTTGGATGAATGGCATTTCATATACACATACAATATGATAAGATCAATTTGTTGCCTGGCCTTGCCAAGTACAAACACTACCGTTCTATATCTCAAGGGTCAGTGTGCAAAGCTAGCGGAGAGGGAATCGTCAACGCATCAAGCTCAGTTCACTGTAGCAGATAGAAGAGCTACAAATCAGACCTCTGTCGTATTATAAGCAAGTAAACACGACACCGATACATAGAAACACATGACACTTGAAAAATAATCTGAGAGTAATCGTATAATAATAGCAATGATGTCATCACAAGTTCTAATGGAACTGAAAAATGAAAACAATATATATATATATATTTGTGACACACTTTTGATATCGCGACGATGAGAGTCACCCCAAGCGCGGACATCAAATTTGACATGGTTGACATAATCACCAAGTCCTACGGGACAAGTAAATACGCTACGATCAAGTCAGGCTTTGTGACAGCAGCTCCATAGCCTGCGGAATTGTCCGTATTGCCTCAATCGCAAGACAACATCAACGCGTACGGTTAACAAGTTATTTCAAGAAAGACTCAAAATGCTGAGCGGGGAGTGTAATATCGAAGCACCGATCGGTATGCAATGGAATGAATGTCAGTTACACCGGATCTGATTATTAAACGTACCAAATTATCATAAAAAAGATCGCACAATGAAGTTCGCTTGCTCTGTGGTTGCACTTTCGATCGTGATTTCATAAAACGATAGTTTACGCTAGAGCCCGACCGAACATCGAATCCTATCAAACTTTGAAAAAAATATCTGTATCGGTACGGGTGGAAAAGTAACGGCAATTATTGTGACATCACAGCATGGTAGTAGGGACAGAACCATAATCTACGACTGCTAGACTCGGAATATTGATCCATTTCATATAGCCTAACAGTTGTCCAGATGTATCCTTTCTACTTTATTTCATGTCCAAGCGTAGCAACGTATGTAAAGTTCTTCAAACCAATACTCTGAAGTTTTGGAAATGTGCCTTAAGCTAGGGCCTAGGGTTACCATATCTTGAGATTTGGAAAAGAGGACACTTTTTAGATTTATATTGTCGGACGAGAAGGCAGGTGATTTGAAATCTTCATGGGAATTCTGTTGTGTTGACAAAAAAGGCGATTAACCCGCTCAAAGGTTCAGATTCCAGATTTCGCAACATTTATGGCGTTTAGTTGTGCCTGTACAATCGC
Source organism: Botryllus schlosseri (assembly GCA_000444245.1). Taxonomy (NCBI): domain Eukaryota; kingdom Metazoa; phylum Chordata; class Ascidiacea; order Stolidobranchia; family Styelidae; genus Botryllus; species Botryllus schlosseri. Next base: position 7,054 of record ATSW01009078.1, on the reverse strand, counting down.
CTCGCCGTCCAAGCTATAAAAGAGGATGAGTTGATAAAAAGGACATTTTGGCGTCATCGGAGGACATTTTCGATTTCCAGAAAAAGCACTAATGGTTGGTAACCCTATTTAATCTAGACACCGAATCTTCTGAATATCTCCCGAATATATCAGTAGGTTATCAACGAAAGTACTAGTAATACGATATCGATCGAGCTCTAGTTTATACCGTTGGTACACCTCACGAGCTCTGACCCATCGCTTTGTTGGAGCGCCGAGTCAGATGCTGTATAACGTGAGGCGGCAGAAGCGAGTTAGCCCCCGCGTCCATTTTCTTGCTCTGCGACAAAACGTTCATCCTCAGACGCCCCGTGCTTTCGGCCTCGCGCTGTCTCTCCGCTTCTTCCACGAGCCAATGCATGCCGCCTCTGCCGCGATTCGCGCTGTAAGGACGAGGGAACGGATTCTGCGTGCGTTGTTGCTGCTGCTGTTGTTGTAGAGCGCGTCTCTCTTCGCTTTGCCTTTGCGATCTGGCCTGAATGCGTTTCAATTCCTCCGCGACGCGTTGGTCTTCCAATATCGCCTCCTCCTGCAGCTTTTTACGTTCCATCTCCCTCTGAGCTTCCTCCCTCTCCAATCTTTTTTGCTCCTCCATCCATTTTCTACGAAGCTCGTTCTTTTCTACCTGTTTTTGCTCAAATTCGCGGGCGTTTTTCGTAATCAAAACATCCTCCTCGACTTCGGCAACATCCTTATTTTCGCCGACATTGCGATCGGAAACCGCCCGTATTCTACGAACCTCGTTCTGGTGTATCTCTTGCTCAAAATCGAGAGCGTTTTTCGCCTTTAAAACATCCTCATCAAGCTCATCAATTTCGTCGTTTTCTGCGACATTCCGATTGGGAAAAACTCCAGACACCGAATTCTGCCCGTATCTCGGAGACTGTCCGGTAGCGTCCAACTCTTCCCATGTAGGGGGCGGCGGGAATTCTTCGTCATTGTTGTTATTTCCGTCTCTGAACCCGGGAACTTGCTTTCGGGCTGAACTAGGAGACGACGTGGCAGAGCTGGGCCGGTCAGAGCGCACTTGCACAAACCCGCCCGGCGTCATCACGACTTTAGTGCCCGACAGGCCGAGAGAACTCGTCTTTTTCGCTTTCCCGTACCTGCGAATATTCAACGATAAATGCCCGGTGATCACGCTCGACACAATCAACTGTACGATATCATCTTGCGTCTTACAATCCGCCAACGGAACATCGTTAATCGCGAGGATTTCGTCACTGACGCACAACTGACAGATGTCCGCGGCACCCCCGGCACTGACTGTATCTACGATGACAGGCTTGCCATCGTCTCCACCGCGGACTGTGAACCCGAACCCCTTTTCACTTCTCGGTCTTTGGTTGATGCATATCTTCATGTCGTCAAATAGCGCGCCGCTTAAATTCGGTTGTGCTGGTTGCTTGCTCACGCGTGGAGACACCATCGTTAACCCGCTTGCTGACAGTTTAGCGGTCGGGTAAACGACTGGTTTCTGCTGACTCGTGACTTGAAGAGGCTTTTGCGTGGTACGCGACACTACAGGCTTTGGATTCGCTGTTTCTTGACTCGAATTCTGCGGGGCTACAACTTTTTGGGGCTGTTGAGGTTTCAAAACGGTCCCGCGGCTCAAATTCTGTGTGGCTACTATTTTATGGGGCTGTTGCGGTTTCAGAGCCGAGTCCGCGGCGGAAATTTGATTTTGCGCAGGCCGCGTTTCCGTGCTGGAACCCAAGCTTTCCCACATGTTCATACGGTTCGCAAAGTTGGTCTTTCTGTATTTCTTAAAATCCGTCTCGCCCGGCACAAACGGTTTCGGACTCGGGTTGTACTGGTAGTTTCGCGGCAGCGTGCTGCTACCTTGGAATAACTCATGCGCCGATTTCGGACGTTCCCTCATCGTTGGTCGGCCTTTGGAACGAAGCAAGACTTTCGGTACGTTAGAGCTTTGCTCCGCAGGTTGATTCAACCCGTTATGCTTTTCGAAGTTGCCTCGATTGCCTTGATAATCATTCTGTACTTGAGAACCGGACACTGGTACTGTCACGGTCATTTTTTGCTGTGGCATGTTCTTCGCCGGGGTTGTAGGCTCGCCGATTTGCGCCGTTACCTTTGTGGTGTATTTATACTCGACTTTGCTGTCGATCGTATCGGATTTTCTCGGAGAATTCAACCTAGTATCGGCATTTCTCGGAGAATTTAGCATTGTGTCGACTTTTCTGGGAGGATTTACCGTTGTATCAACTTTTCTTGTAGAATTCGACATTGCGTCCGCTTTTCTCTGAGAATGTAACGAATTCTGCGCTGTTAACGGAGCAGAGAACGTTTCGTCGTCTGTGGAAGATTGTGAAGATTGCTCGGAATCCGCTTTCTCAAAAGATTTCTTTTCTATTATTCGTACCGGCTTATCTGCTTCTGAAGATCTCGGGCTCACGAACTCATATTCGTCTTGATCGTTCAAATTCGCTAATTCCCTGTCGCGTCTCCGTTTATCCTCCACTATCTCTTTGTAGGTTTTTGTTCTACGTCGCAAAGCTTTCTCTTCGGCCTCACGTTCCAAATGGTCGCGTTCCTCTTTCCTACGTCTCGCTTCCTCCGTCACGCTACGCCTTCTGTTTTTCCAGCCTGCTGATTTCGATTTCCACGAGTCTTCATCCTCTTTCAGCATACTTTTCAGTTTTTCCATTTCTTCATACCTGGAATTGATTTGCGCCCTTTGACTTTCTTCCTCTTTCTTTTCCGCGTTCAAATCGCTCAAACTTTTCGACCTCATGTGCGTTTGAAGGGCGGCCGCTGGGTTTCCGATCGGGGTGATGAATTTTTTGTAGCTTTCCTCGTATTTCTTTTTGCGTAACGGAGCAGGGATGTGGTTTGATACTCTGCGGCTGGCCATATCGTCTTTTTCTCTCTCCACGGCTCTGCCGTCGTGTTCGTCGATCGAGTAACTCATTTTTGGACTCGGACAGACTATGCCATATCATAAATTTATAAGGTTTAGATATCTGAGTGAAAAGGCAATCGAAAATCATTTGTTGTGTAAGTTAGATAAAGTAATTCATGCAGACTTGAAAATGACATAGCAAAAAACAGGCCGCAATTTTACAATTGGTGTGCGAAAAATCATAGAGACTGCAGATTTCGCATCATAGAGTTCATTCTTTCATTTATGCGCCAAAATCCACCAACCCAGTTTGGGCTATAAGAATGAGTTCATGTATAATCTAAAAATACTACATTTAGCCAACTGTTTGCCTCGATTATTAGAATTTTCATGTCTGCGACATCATATTTGGTAATAAGATTGTTGGTATACAATGTTAGTTGCTGATGGATACCCCTGACGAGTGTCACGCAAAAATGTCCTGGCTCAATGCGATATGAATATATTATTAAATTGTATATTGAAGTCCTGTACCCTCATAAGCCTCGTCAAACTTAATCACTAAATGACAGCGCCTCCATAAACGCAAAAAAGAACACTGTCAAAACACCTGTTTCACCTAAAAGTCGAGAAATCGACAAAAATACAGCATCCGCATACAGTAGGAACACATACCTTGTTCTCACTATGAACAATTATGGGCATATTTGCACAAATCAAGTCCATATCGAGACTATATTTTCGGAACGATAGGTTCTGTTTATTTATGGTATCGACAAACATAAGGCTCGTAACACGGCAAATCGGCGACCATGCGTGAAAGTAATCCAGAAGTTAGGAACAGGCTGCACGTTCAATCTGTCTGTGAATTTTTCTCAACGAAATCAGAAACAATCGGCACACAAACTGAGAGTAGAATGGAAGAAAATGAGGCAACAATCCACCAACGGTCCGTTTCTCTGCAAACAGACAGGTTTGATTTCTATTTTACAATAACAAGGATTTCAATCTATTGTAATTTCTAAGCACAAATCAAAACATAAGCCCACAATTGCGGAAGCGAAAAATTTGCAACTAATATTATTTTATTCATGACAAAAATCGGTATGGTAACTCAAAGCTGATTGAGATTCAATCTGATTCAGAGCACATTACTTTGAAAACCTTAAAATCCATTACAACGAATCAGAGACCTTTATGTTATAGAAATCAACGAAATGAGAATTAGACAGCGCGTATTAGATGAAGAAACAGTTCATCTGCAGAATTTAATTGAAGACTTGAATTGTCATGTAATCATCTGTGGCCAATTGAGCATGAAAACATTCAAAATTCTAATCAATGTAACGGAAAGAGTACAGTAAAGAGAGTTGGAAATCACCAAAGAAATCGCAATCTGTGCCACTTCTGTTACTAACAACAATAGGCAATTTTTGAAGCTAGACATATGAGAACCAAACTGAATGCTTTTCCAATTGCAACTCGAGATACACAACAATATCCTGACCCTTATTCTAATGATAATTAATAATTAATAACACTAACATAATCTTCCACTCCCAAGTCAATACACTACCCGCGCACTACCTACTATGACAATGGATATTCAATAAACGAGCGCGCTGAATAACCAAATGATATCCACAGTGCAATGTTCTTGATCTCATGCTCGTGATCAGTAAGTAAATTTGCAGAGCAAACCTACTACTGGGCAGAGAAACATTTCAAGAGCTCTCACTAGAGACGTACCTAACCACTTCATCTCCGACTCAAGAAGACTTGGAAGTTTAGTCATACATAAAAACGCGCAAGCTGCCCATCTCAGACAGTTTTAGGTTGAATGAAACTTTTGACAAACGCTGAAAATCAAACCTGAGAACACGCATTGAGTCATTTTGTAAAATGCATCTGATTATATTGAACCAACTACACTAGTTTATCGGACTGATNATCAATCTTGAGAATTTGCAANGCATAATCTTGCTGTGGCATCACATTCCCCAAACTCGAATCAAAGGTGAGTCACGATTTGCTAAATGGATATCAGTAACAAAGGAAGCCTAGAACCCAATAACACTTGATAATATAGACAGTTACTATATTTTTCAAATATGTTGCACGCAAGCACTATGTTGGCTCCCATATCCATGTNCTGTAAGGATTTTTTATACAAATTTTGAAGAAAGAAGTTATTCAACCAATGACAATTGGTCGATAACGTCATGAGCATTTTGGCTTTACAACTCAATCAAGCATGCCAACTGTGTTTGAAAATGTATTGATTTTTGCCACTACATTCCATTCAATTCATGGCTAGATTAGACCCTCTCAACGGGTAAGGAATGCCATGTGTTCACACATTCTATGCACAATTATAATGACATCATAGCCGCTAAGCAACATCGGAGTTTCTTTAAAATAGTGCAAGTGTCTAAAAATTAGCTTGAAACGGAAATAGACCGTCTGAGATACTCCTTTATTAATGATGCTGTGACCGAATTATTTGATCAACATGAAGGGTAAAATTTAGATTGAGACTCGGTATTTGTCAATAACGTTAGAAGACTGAAAAGGTATCTTGTTGCAGTTACCCTCCTTTCTGATGCCGTGGAAGATCTAATTACACAATAACAATGCTTGAATCCGCTTCTAAGGAAGAACAATTGTTAAGTAATTATCAACCACAAAAGACGACAGCGCCAATAAAAGAATCCAGAAACGTTTTAAATTTTCCCCCTTGTAGCAAAACTTGTACACTGATTGTAAAAGCAGTCGTGAAGCATTGCTGAGACTAAATCATCCTATATTTTCATTCAAAAGAACTAGTTTTCTTCATCATAAACAGCTTGTTTTGCTACCAAATAACATATATGCTTTTAGATCACTAAAATATTAATGTAAAACTGCTTCCGACATACAAGGCTAAAAAGTTTCTTACTGTCACACATCACAAACCCACGTACTGGCAATGAAGCATACTTGCTTCAAGTGCTAACAACACACAATATTTCATTATGAAAATTGCAAAGTAAACATTTTTCACATTGGTTATATTATTTCTCCAACTCAACACAGGGTACGTGGTATAGAAATTTATGAAGACACACAGAATGGAGCTCTTCTGCAACAAACATCAATAAACGGGGTACTCAACGTATAATTTGATAACTCAGGTGGTACTAGGCAACAACTGAAATTCTTACGACAATTAGCAGCAAACTGATTTCATATTGACGTCAATTTCCACAATTACTCAGGCAATGAAAACCTGGCACAGATTTGAAGAATGATAGCCCATCTTGAGATTGTAAAAAACATGTCTATTCCACTATTCAGCGACAAACCATTTATTCACAATGATTCAGATAGTCATTAGTTCCAGCATTCGGTCACATCCACAGGCTGGCAACAATGTCATTTGGAATCTCTAACACAACCCTAACCTTCCGCTACATTACTTACATATATGGTTACACTATAATATAGAGATATTCCAAAAGAACTAGCAATCCCACTGGAATCACGAAAAGAAAATGAGTTCACGTATTATAAAAGACTCTGTCAACTAAATGTTATGATAGTATGCTACATTGTTATGCTTGAACCTTAAGGTATTGTCGGTTACCTCTGATCCGCCATTCAATCCTTTTTAGGAACTAATTATTGTCCAACCCCTATACATAACGGAGGCGATACCAAGTACCAACTGTTAACAGAGACAAAATCAAACTACTGGAGCACATCCAAATAGCTCCTAAATCCCATTACGACAGACCTATGAAAGACTGTGGAAGTTCAAAACCTCTATTTTTAAACGTATGGTCGATAATTTAGATGCGAGGTCTTACAATGTAAATAAAATAACATAGCAATACAGGGTTTAATGGACAAAAACTATTCAAGAAATGTGACTTGAAATTTTCCATAACAAAACAAATCCTAATTAGTTAGTATACAGAGGACGAAATCATCGATGGTATGCACTATGCAGCCATAGCCAATTTGGAAACTCCTCACATTAGGTGTCAACTCTTGGTAAGGAATCACTCACATGTAGGGTTACCATATTTGGGAATCGGGAAAGGCGGATACTTTTTCAAACTTAGAATACTGGAGTGAAATCGGGAATAAATGGTCAATTTTCCGCGATAT
>ATSW01009077.1:0-10529 GCA_000444245.1 Botryllus schlosseri | reverse complement strand
GTCTCAGATACTACTATGCAGATATGCGTGATAATAAAGTATTCATGTGGAAATCAAGTACATGAGGGGGAGGAGACAATTTGGAATAAGTTGTGAGTCCGGACCGCGAGCGATTTGAAGGTTTGAATTGGGGCCCTTTCGGTCATTCTTCGTGGCAATTTCGCTCGGAAAAGTGATGCGAGCATACCCTAAAACTATTTTCTTTTTTACAAAACCCAAAGTGTAAAAAGCGAGTATAGCTTTGCCTAAATACTGATCATTAGGCTACAAGTGCAAGTAACGCTAAAGACATAAGCATCTGAGTAAGCAGTGCAAGTAGCTATAAAACCTACTTAAGTACTATGAAAAAGTACCTAATTACTGACCGCCTCGTGCAGATTGGATCCTGCGTCACCAAAACAGAGTGCGACACACCCCATGTATGTGGTATGTATCTGAGGGTGGACTTTCTACGTAAATTTATTTTCCTTCTCTCTCTCCCCCTCTCTCGCTCCCCCTTCCTCTCTATCTCTCTCTCTCCCGCGGAAAATATGAAAATGTGCAAATTAATATGACGTTTTCAACCACTTCTTGAACTTGAGAAAATGGACCATAAATATACGTAGTTGAAGTATTAAATGTAAATTAAAACTTGCGTGACTATATATTGAGAAAAAGTGCACACTGTTACTAAACGTCTCTCATGCAATCCGCAGCGAGTTACGGGTACGGCGAGGAAGCACCAGGCCAACATCGGCTGCGATTCCGGCCACATTCCGCTAAACCGCGCTCGACCACGCCTAGTTGTGACATGCCGCCAGAAGGCGACGGAAGACGGATCACCACGCCGATTCCCAGAAGGCCGCAATCGTCCTGCCAGTCGAGAAGATCATCTTCATCTCTCTCCCAGGCCTCGTCTCGCCGTTCGACGCGTCCCCAGTCCTGTAAACCATCAAGACCCGTGTCTGCGCACCCGACGACCTACGTGTCACAAGCAGTTCAGACGACGAATTCGATGGCCGCTGGCGAGAAACCTGGCAAGGCTGTTCAGACCCCCAATTACCTGGGCAGCACTTTGAAGCCGGACTTAAACTGGGCACATCAGACCGTATCGGAATCTGAAATGAGAAAAATGCTGAAGAGCAGAGGGAGCGTCGCGTCGAAGCCAGGATGGAGGCCCTGAGTCTGCTTCTTGTATTCTGTGACTGTATAGCTGTGTCCGTTATTTGTAGAATATGAACTATTTTCTTATACCACGTGACTTTTTGCGCTTATATACAATGGTCCAACGATACCTTCGACCGTGGTTCATAAAATTCGCTCAGTATGTTAAAATCGGTAATGGAGCTTTTTGTTCACTGATGCAAATCAAGAGTGACATAAATGGCAATTGCTGTTTTATTTCACACTTGGATTCGCGAGTTTTCTCTTGGAAGAGATTAGATCAGTTCTTTTGCAGAACTGGGTTGGTATGTCTGGTTGTATTTAATGATCCGCCAGTACTGTCAGTTTTAGAGAATTACTCTGAGCACTTTTAAAGCTGGAGCCATAGTCGAAATATTTCTTGAGATCAATCGCACGCGAATCATGTATTGATTCGTTTATATCGTCGTTGAAAGGCTATGGGATCGTATATATCAGGGGTCGGCAGCCTCCGGCACGCGTGCCATTTGTGGCATGCGGAATGAATTTTCAATGGCGCGCCGAATGATTTGACGAACACGACAAATTATAACCTTGTTTTTTTTGCAAAACATGTAACATATGTAATGTTTTCGAAATGAAAAAAAAAGCTCGTATAGACGACGGGGTGGTGCACGACGATTAGAGTAGTCCAATACGAATCCAGTATCAAATACAATTATTTGAGTCTCTAGTGAGAGACTATTTTGTCGTGCGCACAAATTGTACACCCCCGGACACTAAGATGTATTTTATCCCTGAAAATTATAATTTTGTTATCGCCATACGAATTATAGGAGTCTTGAAACCACGATAGGTCGTATCTAGGGTTGCATTTGAAACAAAAATCAATTTCAAACAAACATGTTTATACATATGGTACTTGTGGAAACATGTCTTTTAACCATGGCGTCGCGAACATTCAATTGTGACGTCACAGTAGACTAATATTGACAATTGAAAATTAGGGTAAATATGCCTCATTTGTCGAAAAGAGCTTCCGACCTATGTCTTACGGACCAAAATATATTTCTTGACTGGGTCTATATTACTGTATCATTTTGACGGCCGGCGGTCATCATCATCATCAGAACAGGCATTCCGTACCAATTATCCAAAACTCTGTTGAGCCGACAACGATTTCTAGGGTTCCAGCCATTCCATACCAGTGGGGAACGGTCCGTCGGCTCATATACCACATATTTTTTCGAAAATATTCATACAAGTATGACATAATTTTACAGACTTTGTAGAAAAAAAACATTTTTGTTCATTTAAAAATGGAATGTTTTAAAACACTGTTCAAAATATGTTGAAAACTGTTAAAACGTGTTTTGAGTAAAGTGTTGTAATGCATTATTGTTTTAAATGCAACCCTAAAAAACAATCGGTGGTATTCTCCGCATATGGAACGAATATATATTATATATACAAGGAAAATAAATGATTTACCTTGTGGTTTCGGGAGACTCCACGGTCAACACAGTACACTTACACTATCTGTCATGAGCTATACTGTAGTTGGTTGATCAGATAGACTGATCGACTATTGCGTTCCGTTGAAACGTCAACAACGTTACAAACCTTTGGTGGAACACTGACTGACAGTTGAAAGATGAGGTTACTTATGGTAAAATGAAGTAAAGTTTTAGCTCTGCGACTGCGACCATAGCCTACACCGATGTTATTGTCACGGGATCATCGGAAAATTGCCTAATTTTATGAATTTTGTATGACTTTTGCCGCGCTTAGGATAGGTCGCAAATCTACGGAGTGGAAACTGCTCACGGTGGCCATAATTCGTGTATGACTTTACAGAAAACACACCTTCAACGGCAATGTTCCCTCTAATTTTTGACAAGTCTGCGCACACTCATCAACTCACTGCGCAGACCCTTGGACAACAGTGGATAACAACTAAAAAAGGATCATCACTTCGGATTTTTTGTGCGCAACTTAGATTTTCTGTGCGCAGAGACCTTGTCAGCACTGCGCAATTGCACACGTGCGCCGCTTAGAGGGAACATTGCCTATAGGTGTACGCATGATCATAATACGAAATTTCTGTGAAGAACTGATCAATTCGCGGAATTGTCACAATGCCTTTGTTTATGGTGTATAATCCAGGCTCAAACGAAGCTATTTATGATCAAGTTGAACAGGCATTGTTGTATTTTGGGGTCGAATGAACGACAGATGCATTTCAGCTGTTCCTCACCTGTATGAGGTCATAACGAGAGTGGTATTCGATTTCTCGTTTTACGTCTCAAAGTTGAATGCGGGACGCAAAATCGAATCACCTAGGTGGGCCGACTCGATTTTGCCTACCTCGGCAAATGATGCTGTAGAAGCCCGAGTGCTGCAGTATACCTTGTGAGTAGGGCTGGGCAAAATCGAGTACCTGAGTGATTCGATTCTGAATCACGTAATATGCTTCGAGTCGAGTCGAGTAATCGAGTATCACTCATTATGACGTCACAACAGGATGTACCATGTCGAAGTCCAAATATGAACCTTTTATGCCACCACAAAGAACGTAATGCCTGATATCCATCACATTAAAGACACTTTGGTATTTTTTCGACCATACCGATTTCATTGCACTTCTTAACAATGTTGGTGGATGATAATGACTTCGGAAATGTGTTATTTCCAGTAACGTTCGTAGCTTTAAACTGTGCCTGGTATGCTGAAACACGGCTAATCAAGGTTTCACGGCTTCCTCAGTGGAAAATAGTATCAAAACTATAATTCTCGTCAGTAAATTAACTTTGAGTTGCGAGGACCGTATAATTTCAGTACTCGAAAAAATCGTATTTTACTACTCGACTCGAATCATTAAAATTACTACTCGATTCAGATTCGAGTACTCGAATCATTTTGCCCAGCCCTACTTGTGAGTCGTGGTCTCTGTGGTTATGAAATCCGCACGTGAGTTATTTCATGTAATCATAAGAGTGACTCTTTTTAGTGGGTTGGACATCGTATCAGCCGGTCGCATTTGCAATCAGAATACTGGGCCGCTATAATATGATATTCCTCCGGCGTAAAGTTACGGCGAGCAATAATCGAGATATTTTAAATCACAGTAACAGCTACTGAATATTCATTTAGCGATGTTCTATAACACTATAATATTTCAAAACTTGTTTGTGGTATGGTCATTGGTCAGAATGGTCACTATCGCTTGTCCACAATAACTAGTGCACCCATATTTCGGTATTGTGAGTCTGTGATCTTCCAAAATCCACTAAAATAGAACGCGTCTAAACGTCAATATAGTTAGTGAAACAATATGAAAAGCTCCATTTCAGGTGGCAATGAATGCAGCTAAACTTACCCCACCCATATCAAATCCGTACTAAAAACAGCAACACCACACATTCATATATATTCCAAACATGCTTCAGAAACCATGTATAAGANNCTTNCCTATATATCTTACCCATTAACGAGCTTTATTATTAATATATATTACAATAGCAACAAGTAATAATTATCTGTAAGTATTGTACAACAGAGTCAAGAGTGATGCTCACAAACCATAATAGTCGTAAAAACAAGTTTTGCAAAAGCACAGTGTGGACTTGTAATGAACAACACAAGCGTACAGTAGATCATACATATTTATTAAAGGTATTCCCATCTTCTCTCTAGTAAAATATTTAAAACAACCGTTTTCACGTCATCGTTTCAAAATTCTTTGCATCACATATTCACCGTTACCCGAGTAACGCCTCTAACATCGACGTCATCGTCGGATAGTTCTTCATCGGTTACTCCAGCGTGCCCGTTGTCAACTTCCGTGAACTTGTCGTTATCGAGTTTATGACCTTTCAATGACCTCTCCGTGGTGTTCGGTGTGTTCGGCGGAGGTTGAGAGCTTTCTAAAGCAGCCCTTTCTTCAGTATCGAGCCCATTGCTCTGCGGATCTCTATGGTTCTCGGAGGAGGATTCCTTGATGGCTTGTTCGCTACTTCGCTGTGCCGTGTGGGGCATGGTGGCTTCTTCATCTATACAAAGTTATTGCGATAAATAAGGGACGGTTTGTAGTATATATGAACAAAAGCCAACAAAATATGTCTGGATAGTTGATGGTATGAAAGAATAACATCGAAGAAGACAGTGACATCGGGAACTATAGGCCGAGGTGGATGCCAGTTCAAGAGACCCCAACTGGTTGGTCGTTCGGCATCCCCATATCTGTTCATTACATCGCATTGTGTGTTTTGTATATTGCATTGTATGTGTGTGTCTTGAGCAGAAGAAAATATAATATGTCGATTGATTGATTGATTTCAATCAAGATTGATTGTATGACTTCGCATTCATGTAAATCAATTACTAAGCCTTGCTTGTGTGGTTCAATTCATCTACCTCCCCCTTCTCAACGCGGCTGGGAGGTTCAGAAGGCTTTGGGAAGTAGATTTTTCAATAACTTGAAAACTGGCCCGATTTTGACACCGAGTCACGAGTAATTTCCGGTTTCTAATAAGTCGAGTTCGAGTCAAGTTATTTAGGACAGTGACGCGAGTCTGGTAAAGTCATTAAAGCGAGACTTTGAGTCACCTCAACACTGAAATAGGACTACTTATTTACCATGGCCCAATTGGGGATCATTGATTACGTGCCTCTGCCCCCATCTCTAAATTGGTTGGTCACGTTCTGCGTCGTCGCATGCATCAGCATTCATCATAATATACGGAAGTTAATATGAAACCCTCTCATATGTCGAATACAAGTGCCCAGTTACCTTGCTTTATCGACCTGCTGCTCCACTGTGTCCCAGAATCTTGCACCGAAATATCCGGATGCGCAGAAGACGGACGGACAGTCGACTGTGTATCGACGGTAAGGTCCTGAGACACCGTCGCGTCCGTCGCTTCCGCCTGCGTTTCCCTCTCTGAAGGCGGCACGCTCGGAACGTTGACCGTGATGTCGCTTTTCTGCGAGCTGTGCGACTTGGCTGATGTCAAATGCGACCTACCCGGGCTCTTCAGCACGCCCAAGTCTCTGTAGATGTTGTGGATATTTTTGTCGATGTTCAGCCTGACTTGATCGCCTTTAACGCCAAGTCCAAACGGGCCTGGTCGGCGATTGCCATCCTGAGACACCATAGTCAGTCCTGATCGTCTGCCGGCCTGCGTAGTAAACGGCGATATGTTCGGCGACTGCAAAGACGGAGTGGGTTGGCAAGAAGCGAGATTCTTTCTCACAGAGCGTGGCAAAACGAGAGAACCACCCTTTCCCGAGCTTCCACCCAAACCACGGCCCACGATTCCTTTCTCGTCTATCTGATCGACGCGTTGCTCCGCACTCTGAGCTGCCAATTCGTGCATGTAACTATCGTACATCTTGTTTCCCGTTAAAGAACTCCTGTCGCTTTCCATTACTGGGCGATCGCGGATTTGCAAGGATTGCGTTATTTGAATGAAGTCCGCTGTTTTCATTGCAGTAGCCGTTGGAGAATTGGGAGCTCGCAATTGGAGAGACGGTACTGTGAGACTGGTATCGGGATTTTCGCTGGGCGCCGGTACTGAAAGCTTGTACGGGGATTTAGCTGTTTTTGGTCCGATGCCGTTGTGGTGCAACAGTGGCGCGCGGCTGGTTTTGGGACGGTTTTCAACGTGTTCGGAGGCGTTTAGACTCGATCGGTTCGGGGGTTTGACTCCTAATTGGTTGGGTGACCCTGAAACGAGTGGAAGTCGATTACTTAATCAATATTATAATTCTTATCACATACAATAATATATGAGCGGTAAAAGAAACACAAAAGCAGAGGTTTAGTCAGGAACGAAGTACTTCTAACTTCTCTGAGTACTCAAGTGGGCTGCTCTGGTTCAAATATCCACGGTCTGGGAAATACTAATTTGCCTATAGTTGTGCTGCTTACTCAAGTGGTAACAATTTTAAACTGCTTTTACTTCTAATTGACACTTCCAATTACTTTTTACACTTTTGATTTTGTGAAGTGGAAAGTATCCGAATATTTTTCGGTATCGCGAAAAATACTGTAAATTCTGAAATTCTTATCCAGGATTAGGAAAAATCAACAGCTAAATTTAAACATTATGATTTTATCAGATGAATTCCTCTCATACAAATACTATATTATTGAACGCTGCAGAAATTTTATGAATTTGTATGACTTTGCTGGGTGAACCCAGGTTGAATAGATCCCTATAAATCGCAAATCTACGGGTGTAGGCTACACATGGTTGGACTATCGGATCGTGAAGTTAAATTAAGATTAAATATCCCTATAAGGGTGTATAGGGTGTTTTTGCTTATACCATCTTCGTAGTTGTTGGCATGCACTGTGTACATTATTAATTTACAGTGTCGCATTTCCTCAACTAACATAAGTTGCATTTACGGAGTCCCGAAATAGCCACATGTCCGATGATTATCCAGCTCTCAGCAGTAATCACAGATGGTCTAGGGGTCAGGATTCCTAGCTCTCACCCAGGCTGCTTGGGGTCGATTTACGGTCTGGGCATACCCTTTTTCTCTTAGATATTTTAACTACGATCAGCAATACGTGAATTCAAATTGGGCAGCACTGGCGGATCCCGGATAGTGTAATTGCTTATAGTATAAAAAAGTAGCCTATAGAAGTTTTTTTCCGTTCTGCAACTATATAACCTACCTGGCTATAGTTACGGTTATGAGATATATATCGAAAACTGTCCAGTTAGTAGAACTTAGCTGGGTGGAGATGGGCCGAAGTACGCCCCTATGGACATCAATTCCACGGGGTGGAAATTGCTCACGCTAGCCTAATAGTGAGGGTGAATTTAGAGAAAACACCCCTCTAGAGGTGTAGGGATGTTTTTGCTTCTAACATGTCTGGAGGCCTGGTTGTGTTGTGTGAAGCTTCATATTACAGTGTTCGAAGTTGTTTTACTGAATGTTGGAAATAGAGATCTGCGCGATTATGATCCCGCTGATGCTCGCAATGACAGATGGTCTAGGAGTCAGGATTCCTGGCTTTCACCCAGGCTGCCCCGGTTTGTGAAATTATTGCTATTTTATGAACATACCTGAATAAAAATCATAAAAAACGGTTCGATTCCCGGTCTGGGAATACTTCTCGTCTTAAATACGAATACGATCAAAAATGCACACTGGCGCACGAGCAGCTCAGATAAAAGACCCCGTACGGATACTGATATTAAGTACATGCTTTTCTCATCGTTTTTTTAAGATCAACAATACCTAAATTAAGATTCGACAGCTCATTGGCAGATCGTATGGAAGGCTCGGTACGGTTACTGACCAAAATACCTGACAATATCAAGTTTCTTGGACGCTTTGCACAATTAAACATCAACACACCGAGCAGTACAGAAGCAGAACTTACGACGGAACACGGCCCATGTTCCATCGTGAGCATTTTATATCATTTAATGCCTCACCGATAATGACCCGATAATGAAATTTCTACTTCCACTCGTAATTACGTAGCAGTTTGCGGCGCTACTGATTAGTAAAACTGACCACTCCGATCACATCCACCCGGGATCGAAAATGGTATGGTATGCATGCAATGAGTATTAAAAGTACACGAACGTAGCTCAACTCAGAACAATCAAACGCTCACCCTTGGCGTCATCGTATACGAAAACAGATATAGGCCTTGAGCTCCAAGTCGCGGCTTGAGGATGCGTCTCGCCAGCGCCGTCATCTTTGTCTCCCGAGCACTTTGTATCGGTGATTAAGCCTGTCAATGAAGTCCTCGGGGCCGTACCGTTTGCGAGTTGAGCTTGAATGTACGGCGTGGTCGGGGTGTTGTAAGGTGAGGTGAGGTCGCTGGACTTCAAATCAGTAAACCGCTAAAAATACCGGTAGGTACCGTCTTTGTGAGAGTAGAATTGCGTGAGATTGTATAGGCCCACACTTGCAATATATATTATACAAAGTCAACATACAAAGTATACAAGGTCCTATATGCAATAGACTCAGTGAGTTACAACTACACGAGTGAAAAGTTTTCACCAAAGAATCACTACAAAGCATGCCAGACCCGAGCATTCGCTAAATTTACACATGAATCAAGTACACTCCTCAACCTCTATATACTCAAGCACTATACCTTGAAAGAGTATATGGGGTCTTCGGTTTTTTATAATTTCCAGTCACAAATGATCTTGTCTCAAATGATCAGAAACAGTTATTGGATGTGTAATGTATATTAAAATTTCCAAGCTTGAATATTTCCAACATATAGAGCTACCGAACTATAATATAAGATATTGTGCTATGAGAAATTGAGCATTCATATATGGAACTGCGGCTGTGACTGGACAGTATGCTTACTTATACGCAGAGGTGGTCAGTAACGGAGTGCTTTTTCAAAGTACGCGTGTTGCCTACTTGCGCTACGTTCATTCATCTACTGACAATTCTATACTTGAGTACCAGCGATCGCTATTTTGACCACCTCCGCATATACAATGATTGTGGCTATATACCGTGGACCAAACATACCTGCGACGAATGCAGAATCGATTCCCCGGCAGAGTCCACATCAAGTCGGGTGAAATCCAGCGATTCGATTGGCTGTTTAGTTCTATAGAAAAAGTATATCCGATCCATCTCAGTTCGCGCCATTTTGCGATTACAACCTCATACCCTTCGTCCGCCGATTCGGTCGCTGTCACTTCTGCACTCTGTTTCCTTTGTGATTCAGAAGAAGGGACTATCTGGTTTTCAGTTTCTGACCTCGCAGCGTTATCTTCGACTCCGTTTTCGCGAACTGGAATCATTTGCGGGAATTGTTAAATACGCAGGATTCTACACGGAAGCGTATTTATGCGGAAAGAAATGCAATTGAAGTTTTTCTCCGCATCATTATAGGATGATTAGATTTGCGACGAAAATAAATCATTTTCCCTTGTGTTTCGGTAGAGTCCATAGTCATTGGTCAACACAGTCCACTTGAATACACTATCGATTCTATACTATTCTGTTGCCGGTTAATCCGATGGGCTATTGCGTTTCGTTTGAAAAGTGAACAACGTTTCGAAGGTTTGGTGGAATACAGGGCACTTTTAATGAAAGTTGGGGTTAGTTCTGGTAAAACAAAGCATACAAGTTTTCCGCTCTGCAACTATCGAATATACTCTGTTTTTTTTTCATGGCCAATTATAATAATAATACTGTATCATTGAAAACTGCTGAAATTTTATGAATTTTGTATGAGTTTGCTGGGTCGAACTTTGAAATATACCTCGATAGGCCTCAAATATACGAGGTGAAAATTGCACACGGCCGCAATATCGCGAAGTTGAATTGAGAGAAAAACACCCCCATGAGGGTGTATAGGGTGTTTTGCTTATACCATCTTTGGATGTGTGGACTGAGAC
>ATSW01009076.1:0-21331 GCA_000444245.1 Botryllus schlosseri | reverse complement strand
ACTCGAGATGACTCGTGACTCGAAGGTAGTGACTTGATCCCAACACTGATAGGAGGATGTCGAACGCCACGTAGTTGCGATCCTTTTAATCGCATATCCACCAGACATCCAAGGTGGGTGCCTGATTCCATAGACTACTCCAAGTCGCTTCGACACCTTCCTGTCTTTTCATTGTATCGCATTTTTGTGGTGAACTGATAAAAATGCGAATAAACCAATGATCTAACATTCTATCGTATCATGGTCCAATGCATACGGAGGTCGTGGATCATTGATCGTACATTTCAAACTACGCCGGGCAATTTTAGTAAACAATCGATTCGTGAATCGTGAGTCGGAACTAGAAACGAGTATCGAAATCGAACCACTGCTGCGTATTTAGTTTGAGGTTGAAGATTGATTTTCTCGTCGTATCGTATCTGCTAGCCATCGTGGACGTATAGCCAAGAGTTTACAGCCATTCCTCCGGTGTTAAGTCATATGTCTATGTAAGTGATTAAAAGACAGTGCGGGGTTCAGCTCGGTTTATTAGCAATTTTTATCAGTTCAATACACCAGAGATACAATGAAAAGATAGGGACGTGTCGAAACGACTTGGAGTATTCTTTGGGAATCAGACACCCACCTTGGCCTAGGCGATGTAAAGAGGAGGCATGTACAATGAATGAAAAGTAATAGAAGAGAGTATCGCATTATAGTTAGAGACCTGGAAGGGGGTGTGTGTTTTGGATGTTTTGAAAGAAAAGGGGCAGTGTGAACAATATAAATCAGTTTGAAAAATAAAGTAATGAATTTTATGTCCAGTAGGTGTTGTGCAAAAGGGTTACGATAGCACTTATAAATTATACAGTTTCGGAGTGGCCCACATATGTTCGATTGCGATTACCTAAAAAAAAATTTAAAGGAAGCAACGTGACAAAGCGCCTTCTTTTGATGCTTGTACTGCCATTTTTTCATGTTTCCACATAATAGAATGCATGAGCGACAGTATTTTGTCACAATTCTATGATAGATGATTGAACAGCCATGTTCCAGTTATGCTTATGAATCCAGCATGTTTGCGAGTGCCATGGTTGAGTGGTTTGGGACCCGAGTAAGGTTGTAGAGTACGCAAGCAGCGCCATGACCATGCGACTAGCTTACAGTCCTTTGGCCCTGGAAGAGGCGTGAACCTGGTTGAGATCCACTTTTCTAAAACTTTCCTAGCTTATATTCAGGAAGCACATAACTAGAACGTCTAGAAGCAATCCGATATGGTTTGCTATGGATATCAACTGCTATAGTGGCGATCAAGCTCAGGTGATAACGTTGTAGTGTTTTCGACTATAAGCTATATTGAAAGGAAATAGTTACAGAACAGGGGTATAAGACCATCCATGTCGTATGAGTTGTAGAGCATTGCTCCAGTAAAGAGCCAGGAAGAAAATTGGACTTAAAGTTGCCGAGCTAAGGATGCTAAGATCTACACAAGGAGTGACTAGATTGGACAGGATTTAAAATAGATATATTTGAGAAACAAGCCCTGTCGAATCTTGGATAAAAAGTTATAGAAGCCAGAATCGGGTGTACTATGAACCGTTACATAGGTAAGGAGTGTCCGGACTGTATTTGTCAGATGATGTTCAACAATTCAATCTGAGGTTGAGGAAAGAGAGGAAGGCTGTATTTGGATATAGGCCATATTGGGATAGCAAATAAAAGAGTACCTGTAGCAAAGGAGAAGATATGGTAGTTCCTAAGACTTTATGAAAAGGAGCTTCGGGAGGGCCCTGTGGATATACGCAGTTCACGCAGCTCACACAGTTCACGCATTTATTATCCGTCTGAAACGAGTTTTAGCTTCCTCTTTGAAAGTAACTCGCAACGAAGGTTGCCAATTATATTGGTGAACAACAAATAAGTTATATAGTAGCCAATTATTCCACTACATCAATAATGATATCAACTAATCTGAGAACAGCTGCGCAAATTCCATATTAACTGTCCGAAAATTCGCATCTTTGTGACGTACGTCCAAAGTAGACCATGAATTGACTATGACGACATTGAGGTGTTATTTCTTTAATTAATGGACATAACTAGCGTTCAACTCGATGTATTTCGGAATTGAGATACGAAATCCCGTTCTTCACATTCGCTTCCTTTTCGCTCCTTCATCAAGGATCACAGATGAACTTTCGCCGCTTGGGATCTGCGTTCCAAATGTTGGAAGTCACCACTACCGGTAGCAGTATAGATTTTGCTTCCGAGGCCGCCTGTTCGATGCTAGTCCAGGTCGTTAGCTCACTTGAGCAAAGTGTCTCCTTCAGCCGCTTCAAACCATCTGGCAAAATGCAAATTCAACGAATTTATAAATCGGCGACAAATATATGCACAAGACATGATAACTAGCGTGAACACACCGCAGACACACGGGTTCGAGTCCGTCCGAGGTCGACTTAGAGTTCGATTCCTAAGTGCTGGAGGTTTACCTGCGAGATACGTGATTACTAAACAAACTTGAACACATCCCCAAAAACACTCCAGACTTGATACCTGAGCACCAGAACAACGTGGAAGAGTGATACCTACGTGATACCTGCGTGAACTGCGTATATCCACAGGGCCCTTCGGGAGGGGATCAATAATCCACTGTGGCAATCCGAAAGTTAAAGAAGAAAATATTTGACTTAGATCATGAACGTTTGACAATCTCTATTACAATGCGACCAGTATTGTCGACATAATGAATCCATGAAGTGACCAGTAACATAATAATGAAACATATTGATGCAGCGCAGTAGTTCACAATTGTGATGCAGCCCATTGGCCAGAACTGCAACTCGGGTTCACCACATGTATTACCTGTTCTTCATTCTGTTTGCATAAATCCTGTTTAAGGAACGCTATTTCTGCTATTCACCTCCACCCCTGAACTATATATAGCATCAATTGATATGACATGTGCATTGTGCAAGTATTAGTGGGTGGGATTCTCTTGAATGAGAATGTGACACGAATTAGAACTGCTTCAACTTATAATTCTGGCTTTAGTTGAACCCTCGTCTTCAGAGTTACACTTCAGTCCAGTTATTACATTTTATTCCTACTGTTTCTCATATTGAAAGGATCTGTTTCCACGACGACAATAAACTTACCTGTAGTTGATTTATTGTAATAATTGATCTGATGGCCAATCTGTTTCTTAGTTATTTTTTAAATGCGCCCATCTCCAATTTATAAGATGATGTGGTATACTACACCTCTTACTCTAGCAAGGTGCACGCGAAACGCAGAATAGAAACATCCTCTCTCGCCATGTGATATGTACGTCTTCAGCCGTTTGCTAGCATGACAAACGAAAGCGCAGCGTCTTGATGCTCCACTTAGCTGATGAATTTGTCCATGTCCATCTATTAGCGCGCGATTGACGCTGTTATTCAATAGTGCAATCAGTATTATCTTCAGGTACTGAATGATCATTGATTATTGCTGTTAACTTATAGTATCGTAAGACTCGCTGCTCCTTATAACTCGCATTCATAGGGAATGTGGATTGTGGACTACCACTACGGTACTGCTTTGTCAGCAAGCCTGTGTTTATTAGAATTCGTTTCGCGTTGCCCCCCACCATATTTGTCATGTTAATCATTTGCTATGGTCGTTTCGTAGTTTTAACGTAATAAGGATGTCGTCCGTAAAAAAGAAACCCAAGTTCGACCCACTGCTTCGAGGAAGAAGCATGAACAGAAGCCTGCGCAAGAAGGATCGGAAACGGAGATTGTGTGATGCGGTAAGTAGGCCTATCTATATCGATGTGACGTCATACTTAGCAAATGACTTCATTACCGGAAAAGGTTCCGCGATGAGTATCTTGCTGAGAGTAAATCTTTCCCATTTGTGCGGTATTTGCTATTTCAGTTACGGTCGATACGCATTATCGAATTTGTGTTAATTCGCGCCTCATGAATAACATCAGCCGGCGCACCCGCGAACAAATTTCTCTCGTCGACCAGATGCATTCTTTATTCAATATGTGCAAGGTTCAAATAATTCGCATTGAGTCCAATTTCTCCCGTCTGATCGCTTTCAGTTTGGCGAATGATGTCACTTCAGCCTTGGGCCATCCGTAATTGCCGCTCTTGCCGATTCGAGGCGATTTGAAAAGATCTATCGTCATAAACCATGGCTACGTAATTCTCATAGTTTACCCCAACATCAGGTTACCGAGCGATCAACGTCCGTCAGGTGCCAGATCAACGTTATGCATCACTCTTATAATCTATGATTAGCGACGACAGTCTCACCCCGAATCGAGCTGAAATCTTCGACCACCGCTGCGTAACTATTATTACGGTGTCGTTGCCGATGTGTATCTCGCAGGTGCTACTCATTGTGATATTTTAATCCTATTTGGTAAGTTAAATGGTGGTACTGAAACGTGAAGCGTGTATGAGTTGTATTGATATGGTATTTAATAGTTTAATCTGTTAATAGTTTAGATCTGATTTTATTCCCGCATAATTGTAGTAAAGGGATTGTCGGACTCGTATCTGGAATTATGTCGTCCATTCGTCGGCGATGAGATAAGCGGAAATGAGTTTACGGGAGTCGTAGACCTACTATTTGTCAACATGTCCGAATTCTTGATATTGAATCGTAGATTGTTGGCGATGCACGATAGGAGTACCGCCATGTCTCGAAATCTAGCAGCACGCGAATCCGTCACGCATTGTGCCACTATCATTAGTTTTCGAATGAGATTGTGTTGAGGGACGCGATCGTAATGGCGCGCTGCGTCAACGGCCATGTCTGTAATAGTATTCGTTTGCCAATGCAGCAAGTGCCTGCTGCTGACGTCGTGTCGAATTTACTGACGAACGAATCCGTGACTTTGTGATATCTCTTTCCCGTAAAAAGTACTAATTCATTCTCTATTCTAGTCTGATGACAGCGTCGGCAATTGAAGATAATTGCGATACTATTATTCGTTGTCTTTATCGGTGGTCGTGAGCAAAGTACTTGTTTTATCCTTCTACTTCTGAAACATGATATGTAAGAAGTATCTGATCATAAATGTTATGCTTATTGTGTGTGAAATCGTCGATACCATTCTGCAATTTTTCGCCCGTATCATAATTAGCGCTGAGCACACTGCTGATTCAAGTACTCAAAATCCGAATCTATAGTATTATTTGTTCGAGTAGAGATCTGGAGCTGGGAGACGATATTTTCGAGTACGGTACTGAAATTATAGATGCGATATTTCCCACCATCCATGGTAGCCTTGTAAGTTGCAATCTCGATCGCTCGCATCACAGCATCCAAAACACGTAGCATTGTAGCAAAGAGATATGTACAATTTGTACATTGTACATTAGTCAGCCCTCAGCGTTGTGTACGAAATCGGTTCGGTCGATGACATTCGAATTTGCCGCATATTTAATGTGGTGTATAATTGACATTCATTTTTGTAGTCGCATAAAAGATATGAAATGCAGAAAGAGATTCCAAAGTATTTCTCCGTTGAGAATTGGACAAACAGGTGTATTTAATATCCTTCGCGAACTAATAACAAATATACGCATTTGAACTGAATGTATCGGTAATCTTCAGATTTAATTCCGCTCTCTATTTTTAAATGACTGTAACCTCGGCTAGTAATTTGGCCGAATCCGGGACCACCGAAGCAAGAAAACTCGATGCGCATAATTCGTAGCTGTCGACACGGCTGGCTATTGTCCAATTTGTTGTTCCGGCGACAAATGAAAGAGTCATTGACGGCCCTCGTCAGCGACCTTTGTTTGCGTCAATGCAGTTCGCCGCGACAGACGCAAGACCAATCGATTGCGATGATATCGGAGTCATACAAGTGGCGTTCCCGGTCACCTGCGTGTTGATGCTGTCGCAAGCACGCTCCCGGGTGAAACTTGTTGATTGCTGTTTGGCGCTTGCAGTTTTGACGGATGGTGTCACATTTCACACATGCAGTTGTGCTGTGCAAGCTGAAGGTGTCCAAATATACTTAACCTCATACGGGAGGTTTTTAGATGTACGGAGGCGATGAGGAAGCGTGTGGTAGTTTCATTGCGGGGAGACAAAATCGTAATCCAAACCGTGTATAATCTCATTCTTGACCGCTTTGTGTCGACTAGCGAATGATGTTTAATAAGCAATGATGTCAGATGTTTAGATCTCATACTTCATTGTAGGCACCCGAAGATTTTCAAATATCGACATATTTTGGATTTGAGTCGGTTTCCGGTTAAAACCTATGCTCGCAGGGAGTAGGTAGGCATAATTATTTACTTTTTCTGTAACCTGCTGTGGGAATCTGAAATTCAACATTGCTTGTAGCGACCACGATCGCACCGATGTCCTTGTACGTCACTATCACCAATCCTATGCCTTCGTCATGATCCCCCGGGGATTTATCTCTTGTAGGCTAATGCGGAGGTTACGCGTAGAGTGCAGCGTACCTTTAATTAGAAAGTGGTAGTATGGTACTGATATTTTCCGCGTATCAGTATTGAGTGATACATTCGTTTTGGCTATTGTTGAGAGAGGATGGTGTATTTTATATCATAGCATTCGTTTACCAGTGCATTTCCCGATACAATAATGGCTGCATTCGTGTGTCTGCGTGATGTAAATCTTCCAGTCAGATTTTTAGATTTCGAATGTTGTGACGTCATTATAGCGGTTTTCAATCGGTCGCTGTCTGTCTGCGATCGATCGTTGTGGCCGTATTTTTTTTGCGGAAACGCGACGTCGAATATATTTGTTTTGTCGGGAAGTTGGCGTTGTTGGAGTGAGCGATACCGAAATGGACGGTGCGAAGTTACGGTAATCAAATAGAACGCCGTCATTGCTCCAGATTTCTCTCATACCCGAACCCGATAACCATATATAATGGGCCGGCACTGTTTTTCGCGTCGATGCAATTTCTCTTCTCACCAATATCTCATATTATTCCGGTGGCGAAGTAGCGATTCATTTTTGGAAGGTTGTTTTTCCCCGATCGGAATTATCTCACCTGGTATAGGACTGACTCGCATGTTGGCCTAGAAATTAACGAGCGATGCGGTGGTGTGGTCAGAAGGAGTTTTTAGCATCGTTACGAAGGCAGAGCCAGGGTGCTTACATCGGCAGAGTTTTGCGGGGCATGTCGGCTTGATTATGATGTGCGCGATGCGTTTCAGTGCGTGTAGTTGTATAGGCTCGGATATGACAGTCGAAAACGACATGAGCGTCGGCGGAATACCGGTTTTCGAAAACGCGGATGCCTTGCTGGATTTAAATTTGTTTTACATTCGACAGATTGGCGCGAGTTTGAAAAAGGTTTGTTTGCAGATTTTATAAAATAATTTTCGTTGCTCTTCGATTTACTATTTTCTCCCGGCGATTTTATTGTGTTTGCTAGGTTCGGTATTTTTCGCAGGATATTTCACCCATATTTGAATACGAACTTCTAATATTATTCATTCCAAACT
This sequence comes from Botryllus schlosseri, assembly GCA_000444245.1. Lineage (NCBI taxonomy): Eukaryota > Metazoa > Chordata > Ascidiacea > Stolidobranchia > Styelidae > Botryllus > Botryllus schlosseri. The sequence goes on along the minus strand of ATSW01009076.1, from coordinate 13,859 downwards.
CCGACTCGGTAAACTCCTCAATTCCACACGTCGATAGCGGGAAAATGTTGATGTATTTCAAACGTGTATATACGCAGACATTACGCATATTCCACTCCACAGGATAAGTTAATGAAAGAATCGATATAATCACGCGCTTAAATCGACGTTCCGATTACTAATTTGGTCGACAATCATCTCTCGCGACTTAACTCGACCATAATGCGGCGAGTGGACATTCCCAGATAGAAATCACGCTGCTGTGATGGGCGGCAGTTCGTACCTATAGTTTGTTTCGCTGCGAGGATTTTGCCTTGTTACGTGGATATCATGACTGATAGCGATAGCGCATCGTTTTGGGCATAAAGTTTTAGCTGATGCTATGCATCGCTTCTTGTGTCAGCGTCAGGAACTTTTCTTGCAAGTTCGTCGCCTCTCGTACTATTGTGATTACATCACAATCCCAGCTCTTGTGGATGTCGTCCGCGAACTCACGGCGAGGCCGTATCTGGCGTAACTCTTCTGCCGTCCTTGTAAGGAGCGCTATTGTTTCCGATTGCTTTTCGCGATGCTAGCGAGCGATGCGATGGATATATATCGAGTGTGAATTTCTTGGCAGCATGTCGGCATACAGGACAAGCTCGAGCGAGAGATTAAGCTGCGAGACGGTGCGTCCAGGATGTTGGCCGCCTGCACTCACGAAGACCAACTGCTCGAGGTGGCTAAAACCCTGCACACGTCGAATGCCCGGATGTACACTTACATGGCGGAGCTGCAGAAGCTCAAGACGGCCGAAATCATGGAAAAGGTCATGGACGAGGAAGGGTATATAACGCCAAGTGTTACCGTGAAATCAGACTTGCACAAGCTACTGTATTTTCAATATGCGCTACTAGAACTGCAACTACTTACGTTTCAAAAGTCGTAGAACTAACGACCACTAGCGTAAACACAACTAACTACATTCAAAGGGCGGAGGTTTCGATCCCCAAAACCCACCCTTGACTATCCCCCACTGTTAATAGTGCTGACTCAGAGCTACCAATGGCTGCTAGAACATCACACAGCAGAACACGGGTATCACGATTCACGCAAAACGACATGTGTTTTCTAGTTGTAAGGCGGAAAATATTTTTTAAATGCACAACTAGAACTACTCACCTTTGAAAATCTGCTACTCAAACTAGAACTACTAAATAAAACGAGTAGCTAGTCGACTGTCAACTAACTATAGGTCGGTTGTTCGTACAAGTCTGCGTGAAATCCGTAGGTGTCGCCGAATGGTTGCGAAGGCGGAAATTCTTCGGCATTGACGTGAGATCACAGTCATTTCTGTCTTATGACATCACAAACCAATTACGTCATACTGTGGCTAGAGCTCTTATGGACGGTGTGAACGAGAGAGAGAGAATTCTTATATTCGTCAACCATGAAATATAGTATAGGGCTAGGCAATGTCCACAAACATTCACGTACATATTTAGTACATATTTTTATATGTATTCCTAACTATATTTTACATGGTATAGACTTGGAGACCCGACATGACCGAAATCTTCTACTGAGTCGCCCAACGAACGAATTTCTTATCAAATTACACTCCCGATTTGCGTTTCGCATTGAAATCGTGACTACAAGCACGATGGTATCCGATTTCATGTCCTGTAATGACTGGGAATGGTACCTTACGCGAGTAGAGATAATTCGAAATCGTTCGAAATATGGCGTTCAAATCTTGATCTAGTATCACAGAGTCCAATCCCCAGTCCGTATCTAACCGGGATCTTGAAGTATTGTTATAATTTCCAAGCCCTAATTCATGTTTTGGTTCTCTACGCCGCAAGCTCCGCCCGCCCTGGTTACGCCAGCGACAGCAGTTACGGTTACGCTGTTGCGTCCCTGCATTGCACACCTGTATCTGTCGCCCGCTTGTCCCGTTTTTATCTCCGTCTTTTATGCAGATGCGAAACGGAATCCAAGATATGCAGAGGCCGAGTTGCGATCTCAGGTAATAGATTTTATCGAAAGCGCGCAATTATCACTTCGCACTTCCTGCAGTTCTGCGAGCGAGATCAAAATCGGAATAGTGAATTCGTTGCTTATAATTCCCGTGTTGTAAATTGCGTGCCTAATTGAATTTCAAGCTCGAATGCTGAATACGTCCTCGCACAGAAACGATATTGCATGCTGGGTAATGAAAGTAACTACGATATCTTATTTCCACTACTTATCGTTTCGAATCACGTTACGAATGTTCAGTGAGTATATTTTTGTATTTTGTCTCGCTGAACAGGCTGCGAAAGTACGTGTAATTTAGCATGAAAACTGTTACGGTTCTGTTTCTGTAGCATCACCTTGGTATCTATCATATAGACACGACTTTGTAGTCTATAGGGGATCATATTACGATTTATGTCTTCCTACATTTCAAATGACACGACAATTGAAAAGGAAGGCTTGCGCTAATCCTGCCGTTATCGAGAGAGTCCCGTATATTCACGACTGTGCGGAAATGCATTATCGCATGATAAACTCTATCGTCATTGAAATCCCGCTTTCTTGCCCCTTGAAGAGACTATCGTCTCTGGATTGAGATCTCTATTCCTATCCTCTTGGTATTCAACGTACCGAAGTTGCTCCAGCTGATAAGTGTCGCTAAATTTATCGCAAGTCACGAGTAATAATAGACGGGGTTATATTCGCAAGCAAACCAATCCTTCCTCATGTGCTGGTAGAAAACTATCCCTTAAAACTGCTTAGGTAATTTTAAAAAGTAGTTTAACTCTGAAGATGCCTATGAAATTGTTTATTTGAGGTAGAACCATCATTACTTTCGCTCTTATGATACGCATTTCACTGATTGACGTCTTGTTGCTAAAATGCCATTCAACGAAGAAGCTGTATCGCACACTCAATGCCTATTGCACTCCTGAATATGCTAGGAATATATCGAATGATTCCAGCAAATGGGAAAATTGGTCTGTAATCATAGTCCTATAATAATATAATATATTCTAATGTCTGTATAAGTGAAGCTATCTGATAATCACAAAATCACTAAGCTGTCATACTGATTTCAATGATTTGTAATTAATGTAATCAGTTTCTTTCTCTTTTTCAGACATCCGTATTCCGCTGATGTGGTCTGATGCGGCAAAGTTCTCCGGCGCGAAAGTGAAAGGTAAAGTGTATATAAACTTGTGCCGTCAGTACTTCCATTTTACGTGAATACATATTGGTGTATTTAGATTTTAATCGCTACGCTGTTTTTTGCCTGGTCCGCGTCGGTAGCGAAGTGCAAGACACCGAGCTGGTGTGCATGGACAAGACTACAACGGACCTGAATTTCCGCGATATCATCGTCTTGTGAGCAGCTACAACGGTTCACGTTGGGAGTTGTCCCGTATATTTTGCTTGTTGCATTCAGCGAGGACACCGCCCATAATTTCAAGATGGACATTGAGATCCACGCGTTCCCGATGGCTGGGGAACCGCTGTCGGCGCCCACCCCGCAGAAACTTTTGTCACGCCTAAACAGATCCATCGGGAAATCGGAAGGAAAGAGAATCCGCGACAGACTGGTGAGGGATGATAGTGTGCTTTTTCGCATGAGCTGCATAGGTGTAGTGACATCCTTGAAACTACTGGCTGTGACATATTCAGGATCTGTACCCGTGTTTGAATATGACCAGAGGTGGTCAGTAACGAAGTACCTCCACTTTTTGGAGTACCCAAGTAGGTTTGCCTAATTGAACTACGCAGGGCTGTAATGACTCGAGTCATGATTTTTTGGTGACTCAACTTGACTCGAGTCAACTTTTGTAGAAATATGACTCGAGACTAGGACGGCCAAGGCAGACATTTCATTATAACTTCGAAGAATAGAAAGTCACTACATTATTGGAATTTCGTTTATCAGTCCTGATACTTGAAAATATGGTCAGAAACTGTTACAACTGATTAAAATTACGATATTATGAATGCGAGCCGTATATGACTCGAGCAGAGTTGAAAAAGGTGGATTGAACTGAAAACTGAACAGGAACATACTGACTTGGACTCGAGTCAAAACACTAAGACACAGACTCGACCCACTACTAACTGACTTGGACTTTTCTCTGTGGTGAATTGAAAACGACTCGACTTGACTCGGGTCAAAACTATAAAAGTGAGATTGACTTGGGACTTGGTCACAACCCTGGCGCTACGTATTAAGTTTTCAGACTACTTACACTTCTGCTACTTGTGTTTTGCACTCAAGATTTTGAAAAGCAAAACGTAGTTTTGAGATGGGTGCATCAATTTTATGGGTGATATCATCATCATAAGAACTTTGTGGAAAAGCAAATTTACTGTATTATTTTACTTCTACTTGAGTGTAAACGCTTGCTGCTTTGACAACCTCTAAATANGATAAGGAAAATCACCTTATATATGGAGACTTGTTCAACTCGGCTTTGGAGTTACTGGTAACGAAAACAGTTTCCTCACTTACACCCTTGATCTTGACGCAATTACTAGGATTGATATGAGTGGTGATTATAGTCGTTNATGCTATTCTGATCCGGAATCCCCTTTTGAAAATGATTGGCTTCCTATATGTCAGTAGCATTCTAAATTTGGATATCAACTCCACTAATGTAATCCTCTTCATTTCCAGAAAGAGAGCCCTGCAGCTAACATGCACATGTAAGTATTTGCACTGTCCATTTGAAATCGTGACGTGGTAATTTGCATGTATTTGCATTCAGCGGACCGCAGTATGAAAAGCTGGGTTCTCTAACCCTGGATTACACTTGTATCGACGATCACATAAAGTCGCACGACATCACAAAAGTGATCTTGCCGAATGGGCCATCGATGAGGTATACATACAATCATTAGCGCTATGTTGGAATATTGTACTAGCAAACTTACTGTGTCTCACACCAGAGCAAAGCCGTTACTGCCTTTGTATGGTAGTTTGACCTGTCGACTGGTTGCGCAACCGAAATGTGTCACCGAGAAAGCGATGACAGGATTTCTCCATTCTATGGTATGTCATGGCGGCATTTACCTTGGGCGCTGCTGAAAATGAAACTTGTTTTAGGAAATCGGAACTGGGGTGCCTTGCTGGTCTTACATGTGGTGTGAAGTGAAAGCCGGGAAATTGCTGTGCTGGATGAATCCCGAGGACGTGTCTTGCAAGAATCCGCAATGCAGCATCGATCTCATGGTGCCAGTAAGAACACTTGAACTGTAATGGCGGTACGGGCTTGGGGTGGTGCGGACCCCGATTCATAATATTCAATTTAACTTCCGTTAATGTGCTCCTGGGAATATATACATATGATTGAAAGCTGTTTTTCCAAATATTGTATTGTATATTCAAAACTGGTTAAAACCAGGTAGCGAGTCACCGGGCTTGACTTGAATCGCCGGTGAATTTAAAAAAATCATCATCAGAACTTGTTCTAGTTGTGAAATGAGTTTTGTGCTGGAATTCTTTAACTTTCAGGACTTGAAAGTTCAAGAAGTCGAAAAGCTTCGCCAGAAAAGGCCGAACAGTTTCCAGATACGGGATTTCGAAAATCGTCACTTGTTTTCAGCCAGCACCAAGGATGAGATGACTCGATGGATCAGGCATGTGTTTTATCCGAGTTGTTTGTGCGTGCTTTTTAAAATTAAGTCAGTTCTAACTATTCTAGAGTTATTTTCAATATACATTTCTTGGTTGACAGCTCGGTGGTTACACCTCTGGTCTCACAAACCAAATGTATCAGGTTCGATTCCTGGTGGCAGGCTCCCAAGAACCCACGTTATAGAACTAAACAACAGATAGTTGAATTTATGATCTTTTATATAACTTGGTGGAGAAATGATGACTCTTGTGAACTCTTGTGAAAAATATCTAGACATCGTGACATCTGCTGCTTGACGATAATGATATTACCACAAATATATTTAAGGTTTAGCCGCTTGACACTTACGCATCCCAACATCAAGTTTCTCTAATAATATAAAGATCTTGGTTGCTGATAATATACGGTAGTTATTATGGCACTTATAGGAATCGGGAAGAAATGACGTCCACCACTCAATTTGAATCCTTTTGTCCACTTCAAGTCATTTTGTCTCCATGAAAACCTCCAAGGATTTGAGTATCATGGATACTTGCAGATTAGCGCCATGTTGTGCCTTACATAAACTGATACGACACCCGGTGAAATCGCTTAGGAAATCACATCTGTGTTTGGATATTTTATTTTCCAAGGTAAATGTGGGGGCACCAACCCTGGTAGAATGAACTACGGTAGACAATGATTGCGATGATTTTTTTTTTTAGAAATATCCGACTGCTCAGCGTGGAACAGAGCATACTTGCCAAACAAGATGGGGGCCAGACCCATGTTTATCGCGTCCCCGCAACCTTACAATTCCCCGGCCAAATTGTTATTCGATTCGCCATCACGAAACGCTCAGATTTACAAGCAACTGAGTGAGTACGCGCTCCGCTGGGCTGTTTGTAATGACATGGCGGCATTGTTGAGAATCTCTCGTTTTAAGGCATGGATTCTCCAGCGAGATCTGATGATGAAGCTGTCAGTATTGGCGATTTAGTGAAGAAAACTGCAATGCAGGCTCAGTCCCTTGGCGATCACAGCGATCCCAACGCGGCAGGCACACCGTGGGCGGGTTTGTTTAATGGGGCTCTGAACCGGTCTGCTACTAAAGTGACAAAGCTGAAAGATGTCCAGAATACAATGAACAATGATACTCCAAAAAAGGGAAGCAGATTGAGGACAAAGAGCTTCGATGGAATATTGTGAGCATTTTGTGCAACTTTCTCAAGTTACATCAGTAGCATACTAGTAGCGTAGGCTTCAATAATATACCGAGTAGGCCCTTCTCCCGAGTGATTTACTGTAGCTTAAAGATCGTTTTTCACACAGGTCCAATTGTTTAACAATATTTGGTTAACTCATGATTGTTGATAAATATATGAGATTTAACTATTTAAAAACTTTAGATATGACATTTAGTTCTTATCGAAAAGCAGTTTAAATTTTGGAGAATGGTCAACGGAAAAAGCAATATTTATCTTGATGATAATCTTACCTGAAACTGCCATATCAGTAAAATAGAAAAGAAGCTACTTGGCTTCCTCTGAATTTTTCATCATATGTGGATTAACTAAGTGTAAACAAGCTTATCTGCATTCAAGATTGCAATGAGCTATTGGTGTCTGGGGCTTAGTATGTAGATGTATTAAATGTATTACATATAATAAGATCACAAAAGTTATTATGCAGACGTGGTTTAACTCTACTATATTAAGCTACTGAAGACAGAAAATATGTACTACTTGGGAATTGCCAAGTTGATACATAGAAAACAGAATGAGAATGAGTAGGCACAGGGCTCTCTGTACAAATGTAACCACTGTACACAACAATCTTACAACCCAAGACAGGAAACTCGGTATGAATTCTGCGCGCTACCTAAGGTGTAACGTTTCTAGAATTCATTTTGTATTGTGGCTATTTACAGGAGCTCGATGCGATCGTCTAAGAATAAAAAAGAGTTCGCGAAGCCCCCAGTGCCGCGAAGACCGTCAGAAGAGAGGGTCCGCGAACGACAGAAACATCGTGAAAAAGCGGCAGCGTCTCTCAAACCCGCAAAGAACGAGGGGTTTAAAAGCTGCTTTGCTTCCGAGTCGTGTTCCGAAACGTATCCGAGCGATGTCGGCCTCAGTTCCGACGACGTGTTTTTGTCTTCCGATGACACTCTTCTGGATTCCCCGCATCTGCCGAAATCTTCCGCTTCCAAGAGAAGGGGAAAGAAAAAGAGAAAAGCACCGATGCCGCCTTCGAGTAGCTCACACGAAGCCAAGGTATGAATGCGAATGAGGAGCCTTTCCGTAAATGTTCATCTAGAACCCAAAAGTTCCAACTCCCATAAGAGAAATTCGCATAGTTGGTTAATCCACCGCTATAGGCACGACATATTACAGTCCTGGCTGCAGCACACTTGAAAGTGTCGTAGGTTTATCTGGACCCCTCCCTTGCGTCGCCATTACGAAATCTTTTCAAAAAAGTCATATAAGAAAGATACCTACTAAGGTGAAAATGAAAAGACTTAAAGTGTCGAAAGATCGACATCTGAAAAATCAGGATTAAACAGTAGTACATCGGGTCTGAATTCTAGTAAAACCTGTAGGCCGAGTGGATGGAGGGTTGATGACCATGGTCGTTTCGACATCCTCCTATCCGTTCGTTGCATCACAGTCTAATCTGTGTGTTTTGAGCTAATGGAAACACTGGAACTGCTGATTTTATGTTAAATTGTACACATTTCATGTAGGCCTAGTTTTAATTGCATATCGTTTGTGACAGCTTGACTCAATGCACAAGGCAGCGAGCTTTATGCATAATCTTAACGTATTGGTCGATGGAGGACAGGTCAATTTCTTCATGTAATGTAGCATGGGTGTCTAGTAATTTTAGTACTTGAAGCTATTCGGGAGACCATCAACTGTGCGGCAGGTCATCATTGGATATTGATGTAGACTTAAGCTCGATACTACTCATTCAAGTTGGCTGTTACGGTAACACTTTGTATTGTTGTTTAGAATCATACAACAAAGCCTTCCGTCACCAGCCAGTCACAAACTAAAGCAAGCCTCTCATCGGCGTCATCCGTCGACGATAATTTGGACAGGAAGATTCCACCAAGAAAGCCTCCAAGGCCGGAAATGTTTTCTGGAAAATCCAAATTGACCGCAGGCGAGAGCGCGTCGGAAGAACGAAAGAGCCAATCGAGTCTGACGTCTGATTACACTCACATATCCAACGCCTCGTCAGGTAACGATGAAATACACCTGACACGAATATTATGATTTCGGGGAACGATAGATCTTGTTTTGATCAATCGTGGTGAAAGTAGTCAATCGTTCGTTAGAAGTAACGATATACGGGATATGATGTGGAGTTGACTACTTTTAAATTTGCAGGGAGCGTCTTCGTGGCTAACCCAAAATTTCCAAATGATACTATTAATAGGTGCAATTTGCCACAATATATTCAGTTACCGTGGTACACGAGTTCATTTGTACAGGATATGACAATTTCACTCATAAAGGTGATGAAAACTTACCCCAAAACTGCTTTCTACTTTTCAGTAAGTAGTGATGCTTAAAAAAGTGTTAAATAGAATTGGAAGTTGTCTAAAAACATATCCCTCGAGTAAGCAGTGCATGTAGGCAAAAGCTACTCCAAGTAATCTGAAGAAGTATAAATACTTTGTTACTGAGGACCTCTGACCTCTGGCCATGAAATCAGTGTCATCATTGAGGTCGCTTGTTGCGTATCTACATTATTTTATTCACAATCAAATGTCTCTCTTCCAGGTTACAAGTCTGATTCTGAAGGCATCCCCAGATCTCCCCATGCCAACAAAAATCATCCAAACCGACGCGAGAAACACTGCTACGAAGTAGTTGTTCTTGACAAGGACGTACAAGCAAGAAAAGACAAAACCAGAATCCGAGTCCTGCCGCGTAATATTCTGAACTCGGTAGAGTCGTATACGGCGTCACAAGCAAGGTCACAGTCTCTCGGTTCTGACACTGTCCTTGGGGACAACAGTTACGATCACGTAAACGATGGGCCTCCAACGTGGTGCAAAAGAGAACCGCAGATTTCTTCGTTGAAAGCTGGCAGCTCCAAGTCATTAACACCGCGCACAAAGCCTGTGCCGACTCCTAGAAGATCTTATTTGACAGCGGTGGAATCGAGCAAAGTCGAATCGCCGACCAGGTACTTGTACAACGAACCACCAGACCCTCCAAATTCGAACGAGGATCCAAACTATGAAGACGTGGAAGCCTTGTACGCGAAACCGATTGCCAAGCCGATGAGAGTTGGCCAGTCGGAAGCTATCTACGCGCAGGTTGACAAGTCCAAGAAGCGGAGACCTTTGAAAGGTGAAACGGATCGTAACATAGTTCGTGCCGAAGCCCAGAGGGACATGATCAAGACCTGCATGCTGGAGGTTGACGAAACCGACAAAGACACTGTCTACGTTTGAGTTCTTTCGCGATCAAGTTTGACATTTCTGCCGTTAATTTTATTCCTACCTAGTTCAGTCACTGTACCCGATTTCAAGTCGATCGTTCGCCCTGTGTTTGTGCCAGTGCTCCTCGCATTGCCTTGTGTGAAGAAGCAAGCGTTTGGCTGCGAACACATCCATGTTGTTGATCGCACAAAACATCTTTCTGACAATTCCTTTCTTCAATAACCGTATGTCAGCTGAGAAATATTTGAGACCGTCGTAAGGTCTGTTCGGGACTACTTTTAGGTGCTTTCACGATTATTTTAATTTTATTTCTTATTATTTAGTGACTTCATTAGTGCATTATCGGAATTGAAATAATGGTGGTAGCCTGCTGAAACAAGTTATGTCATAATTATTATTCTATCAATCATTCTTTTGACATTGTTTGTATGGACATAATAGAGTTTTATTCCAAATCATTTGTAGTTCATGCGTGTGAAAAGCAGAATTGCAGTAAATACACTATTTGCATTTAGTTACATTCCAAAATCTTGATTTAGAATTGCTTCAATCTTAAACTACAAAAGTAGGAACAAATTGATAATACAGCTCCTACAGCTACACAATCCACAAACTGCAGTATGTCAGTCCCATGTAAAACATACCGCACCAAAGGTTCGTTATTGTGAACACTGAGCAGAAATACACTGCTATAGATATATAGACTGCTAGTCTACGACAGGAGGATGTAACCCCTACGTTTTGCGGTTAATTTATTCGTGACATACCGTCGGAGACACAGTAAAACCAGGCGGCACAATTTTTTGGGACTCAATGCTCACATCAGCGTGACGAGAAAGTGGACGTAAAGGTACAGCGACACTGTCAACACCGATTTTGTGATGACTTGAAACTGACTCGAAAATTTTTCTTCGAACCATGAGTCAATCCACATTTTTCAAACGCCAAGTCAAGTTATCTGAAAGAGTTGACTCGAGTCATCCCAACACTGCTTCACATAGAATATTGTAGCTGCAGTGAATATTACCAGAAAGAATTCAATTAACTACAACATTTGACTCAATTCCGACCAGTAGAAGGAGAAGCGGAGTTATGTGAGTTTTTCGTTGATAATTCTCGGATTATCCACTATTCAAGGATAATCCGAGGATTATCATAAAAAAAATCACAAAGCTCCGCTTCTACTGGCCAGAATTGAGTCAAATTTATTTTGCATCGTCTTTGAAGACAGCTCAACAATTTCATGGGGTTGGCAGAAAAATTCGGAATTTTTTTTTTCCATTTCCCCTAATAAATTAAAAATTTTGATTCGCTTTGCAGAGTTCTATATTTGTTAGAATTGAACCAAAGTTGGTGTGCAGCGTTTTTTAGGGTAACCTGACCTGACAATTTAATCGGTGAATGGCTGGATCCGGGAAAAAAGATATTTTTGAACAGCCCTAGTGTGCACTTGGGGCAGTAGTACAGGATGGTTTACTCATCTTCGAAACTGGCTACAATTACGTCACTAAGTACGATATATTATAAAATTCATATACAAGTACAGCTCCGTCGATTGACCCAGACGTATCAGACATTATCTGACTATCTCTCAAAACCCTGCGAATATAGCAATACCCAAAACTGCCAAATTAAGCAAAAACAACGAAGTTTATTAAAACATATTTGTCAAGCAATGTTTTACACAATCAGTATTTTGACTTTCAATATGAACACCTCAAAGATACATTGTTATTTTTTTCAATTTAGCCCTAGTTAATTTCACCTCATAGTAAAATACTTCCAGTAAAATATTTTTTTGAATTTCAAACAATTCTGACCACAACCGTTCAAATTCCACAGTTATCAACAAAACCCGTGCATAAATTGAAATATTTGCCACTACAAAGCAGCAATATTGGCAGTCGCACGGCAGTAAAAGCTGATGACATGAATTCGTGCATTAGGAAATAGCAACAAGAGTATTCAAATTAGATAAAGTGAAGTACCAAACAACGAAAAGGCAGATCTCGACTACACCTCCACAAAATTAAAGCATCCCATTTTGAAAAATCAATATCCCATTCCAAGAATCTGCAGTCCATCAACACTTATCAAGTCATTGCCACTAACACAGAATTTCACAAGACCAGAGGTACGGTATCAAAAATTTTGCAATAGACCATGTAAGAACACAAGACACAGCCTGGAACGAACATGAAAATTTAACAGTGTGGTCAAAAGTTTTGAAAATTTTAAAGAGAAAAAAAAATAATCAAATCATCATTTTTGTGTGACAACCCTGCGTGGCACGAATTCGACGGCATTCGGGTTCAAAGCAGTCTGCAAAATACAACGCAAGTAAGATACTGTATTAAATTCGTGTTACACACATCTTACATTTGATCGTGGTTCATTGATAGTCAAACGACCCATGCTTTCATTTGGTAGCTGGGATGAATAGCCATCGCCTGCAAACAAATCAAGTTCCAAATAATTAGTATTGATATATTGAGGAATAAAAGCGTATTCAATCAAACCTTGGCCAGGCAATGTGCATTCGTCTGGTGTGTCATCACTGCATAGTTGCTGAACGCAGGCCTCAAAAAAAGCCTCTTGTTCCATTTGTTCAATTACCTGAGATGAATTAAACATTAGCTACGTCGTACTATTGTATTCCAGATAAGACCATCATTTTTTATTACAGTGCGATGTTATTGGCAGAATTATTATCATTGCAGTTGCAGTGGATGTGGAAGAAAATGTGATGACAGTTAGCAATACCGTAAGTATTATATCAAGTGAGCAAGTTGAGTCAATATATAGGCCTAATATATTACACTAGTGACAACATTTTCTGACCTGTCTATCAAATTCGTCTTCGTCACCCATCCATGCATAGTCCGCAAACAGATCTTCTGCTCCATTTTGTGGGTTTTCTGGCAGCGTTTGGATGTTAGGGAATCCACTCATTCGTGATCCCAAATTTCCATACGGTATGCGGGAAGCGCTAAAATTGATAATGACTATTGGTTCTTGCAACACTTGAGAGGCTAAACAATCATTGTATATTTCAAAATGTACCTATTGTTTCCGTTTGAATTGGGAATGATCTGCTCATTCAGATATTCTGCTTGCATCGGACCAGCATGGTGGTTTGCTTGAGGTATTCCTGTCATACCTTGATTTACGATGTGTCTGGAATCGTCAATGCTTGGTCCTTTCATTATCAACAACCTCAAGATAGCGTGCAACTCTAGTCAACAATACGGTGTAATGATTCTTTTCTGTAAATATGCCGGCAGATCAATAGAAATATGAACCTGAGGCAGAGAGATTCCTGATAGCTGATACCAATCCAATTGAGAATCAAGAGATATATTAAACGCACAACTCTAGTACCCCGTCATCACTGCTATAGAGTTCGCACTTTGATGTAAAGTATATACAATATAATTATTTCGGGTCGTACCCGGCAGTATGACAATCAATTTCGTGCAGGAAGAACTTATAGCTCGCGTTCTTAATCAATACCCCGTCTTAGACTATAGATAACTAAGGTAAACCGGTCTATACTGTGACAGGATATGGCGCTATATTTGTATCATGTGCCCAGCAATAGGCTTACCATATTTTGGAAATCTAAAAAGAGGACACTTTTTCAGAAATTTGAGACTTGCAAAACCGATCCGCCCAGAGCTCAAAATACCGTTTTTCTCTCCACATATCTAGGTGGATGACTAAAATAAAAAAAAAGGTCATCTTTTCGCTCAGAGCAAAATTCACCGTTTTTCACTCCGAAATACCCGCCGGAGCGTCACTTCTGTGCTAATTTACGGCATATC
>ATSW01009074.1:0-18881 GCA_000444245.1 Botryllus schlosseri | reverse complement strand
GGGTTGACGATGAAATCATCTTGAATTTTAACAGGATATGAATGAACCGGCTTCGTTTACACACGGCTCTCCTGATGGCTGTCCCGACACCAGCGTCCTGGACAATCCGCCATATGTCCCGAGTAAAACTGTTTCGAATATTGACATTTGACAGTCTAAATCTTAACATGAACTGAAATTGACAGACCTCGCATCCGATACAATCTACGACAAGACACTATGCATGCGAAGTGTGCAATATAATCCTGGTACTGGAAGTACTACAGATCACTACAATATGCATAGCATGTATGGAATTACTCAAGGCCCGCCTACTCTTAACGCTTGCCGGTTAGAAATGATTTTATCACTACGAGTATTGCATTTCAGATCCAATTTCCCATCTTTTAGAAAGTCAACAGGTGAAAGATGTATTGTGATATCGCGCTCTACTTTTCCTGGAAGTGGAAAACATGTAGGACATTGGCTCGGTGACAACGCNAGTATCTGGGANCATCTCGCTACCTCTATTATAGGTGNGNCGTTTGAAGTTATATATATTCTGNAGTTAGTAATNTGNCGCGTTCAGGAATGTTGGAATTNAATTTGTTCGGAATACCGTACGTTGGTGCTGACGTNTGTGGATTTTTCGTGGACACNACCGAGGAATTATGTATGAGATGGATGCANCTGGGAGCGTTTTATCCGTTTGATAGAAANCACAACGGCATAAATTGGATGGATCAGGATCCTGGGTACTTTGGTGACGAGTAAGTTCAAATTGCCGATGTACAAGAATTATGTATCCACTTCAATTCACGATACATCATTTCGAATTTGAGTCTTGAATCTTGTCAAGACCTTGAAAGTTATCAATTATTTGACAGGGAGTACCTTTGCATTAGGGAATTGTTGTTTACAGGTTTTTGGCGAACTCGAAAAAGGTTTTGGATGTCAGATACACTCTTCTACCTTACCTGTATACTTTGTTTCATCAATCTCACCTCACTGGGGCTACTGTCGTTCGGCCGTTGATGAACCAGTAAGTATGGAACTTTAAGCATGGTTTTCTATGGAATTTTTATTTGTGATTTGTCCAGAGGAGTTGATTTGCTTGAGTTTTTAACTATTGCTCACCAGCGAAGATTATACTGACATTTGGCTTTATTGAAAATAACAGGCAGCATGTTCCAAAGCGGTCGCACACTTGATTTGATTGAAATGGTGTTTCACAAAGATCTGTTGCTATGTGGTCCCATTTGTGATGTTGAGACAACTGGTTTCGATTGCAATTGAAAGCTTCACCTCCGATTTGATGTTGAAAATGAGGTTTAATGGAAAATTCTTGTATTTTATGTAAGTGATTGGCATTGGAAAGNCAACTGGTGCTAGCCATTTCAAATNATTTCAACGAATGCCCGACTCGTAACCTTGGTTAGTTATTTATTTATTTGNNATCTCAAATAATACATGTGCCAAAATTACATTTTAGTAAAACTATAAATTCTGAGAAACTTACCAACACAGCATACTTTTAATTGAAAATAACAAAAATTATGAGACATCCTGTTGTATAATGCCGAGATTTACTAACACCAAGTATCTTGACATTGATATCCGAGGTATTTGTTAGATTCCCAATGGACATGAAGACTTACGGTATCGACCGTCAATTCTTATGGGGCTCGGCACTTCTTGTGACTCCTGTGCTTGANCCAAATACCACGTCAGTTGAAGGGTATTTCCCCTCTGGAAGATGGTACGACTATTTCAGGTAAAATAGTTTGTCTGTCTTTACTGTATCTACGCATGTAGCCAGTGTTATGACTTTGAAACAGTAGCACCAAAGTTGATGTCTGAATTTTTCCAGCGGAAGGCATTATCTTTGTAATTTTCCTTTTGCAGTGGGTCTGGCATGGTGTCCCCCAATGAAGGGGTCTCCGTAACCTTGGACACGCCGATGGACCATATCAACGTGCACTTGTACGGAGGTAACATAATCCCTACTCAAGATCCCGCGTTGACTACGTCGGAAAGGTGATTTCGTGTTGAATTTTTGCCGCACTTTTCTCATACGCTTGTTAATCTTTTCAGTCGGCAGAACCCATTTGGGTTGATTGTCGCTTTGGACGCCGATGGGGCGGCTTCGGGGTATCTATTCTGGGACGACGGTACATCCATTGACACGATTGCTAACGGAGAGTACAATATCATTGATTTCGAGTGTGAAAACGTTAGTGAGATTACATGCATTCAAGCGATGTTTTTTCTCTTGCTTTCTGAAAAGATTGGCAGGTGCCAAACGTTTGTCACGCCATCAACTTTAATTTGAGGCCTCATCGTATTTAGAAGGCAGTGCCCCTTTAAAATATGCCCAATGGTGACAAATATACTGCATTCATTGCAACAGACGTTTCCAAACCTGTTAAAAACATCCTCGTATTTGTGAATAATGTGTGAAAATAGGCCACGCATTATATTAACGTTGTGATGTTGGGTGTATTTCGACGAATTCTTTTCTTGTTGTGTATAACATAGAAAATCGATTTGTTGGCAATGTATGTTACCAGTTTTGACCCATTTGAAAAGCAACATTCTGATACCTTCCCAGTCAATTTTTTAATCCTGTCAATAAATTTACAATCTTTTTCAGAACCAACTTATCGTGAATTCTACATTCGTCAATCTCACCGGCGAGAGTATGATGTTAGGCAGCGTGCGTGTACTGGGACTCAGTGAAAAGGTCACGGCAGTAATGGTCAATGGTGTGGATCATACGAATTTCAGCCAAAATAACATCACCTTCGAGGTGAGCACAGGAAGATAGTAATGAGCTGTAAATTGCACTATAATAGTTAAATTACGTGGACGTATGGCTTTGATGCAAATTTGATACAATATACACTCTGTACAAATTTGAAATGTTCGGCAATGGGTCGCTTGAGCGGCTTTTGCAGTGGGGCTCTTTTGTAATGTATCTGTCTGTTTGTGCCATTATGTCTGTTACATTAAACATTGCAACGTTATTGCTTCAGTCGGGGGCTTACGGAAAATCAGATCTATGCGGTTTTTGCGATCAAATTTTAGAAATGTCAGTACTTCTGTCTTGAGTTATTCAAATTGTATTTGGTGCATTACTCAAGTACTGTACTAATGAATGGCATTATTTCTCTCTATCTCTCTCTATAGTCGTATATTTTTGCTTCTTTTATAACCTTTGTGTCACAAATTAGCATATTGAGACAGATTGTTGACAGAAATGTAGAGAATTGTGAAATGAAAGACATCATGGCCTTTCCCACATCTATTATTTTGCTTTGCGGTGCTTTGGTTAAGACTTTTGACAAAGAGAACACAAATTTACATAAATTTTCCCGATGTGTTATTAGAATTGCCAAATGCGAATTTATAATAATTCGCCTATTTACAGTTGGATATCATCGGCTTGAGTAGCGATATGAAATCTTCGATAACGGTGTCATGGACTGCAACGACATCGTTCAGAAGAGTAGACTGCTATCCGGACGCCGACACGGGAAGTAGCCAAGAGTGTGAAATGAGGGGGTAGGGTATTTATTTGCAGTAACAGTTGGTGTGGGAGAGATTGAAAAATATGCGTAAAATAATATCCAAACATACCATAAGAGTTTCATAATAAGTTGAGATTTTGTGGAAATTCAAGACTCGGTAGCGTTGCAGGCTGAATATGTAAGCACGTGGCTACTCGATTCTCCAAACCAGTACTTTAATTTCAATGGATCGGCTCTTATGCTTTATATCTATACAATTATAAGACGATTTTAGGTTTGGAAATTTCTGTATTCTTGAAACAAAACCCACAAAAGTAGACTTGTAATTTAATTATTATCATTCTGTCACCACTACGGTGACTCAGTAATAGAGATTAATGCGGTGAAGTAACCCGTACAACTGTCATGTCATAGGTGCACGTACATTGGGAACATGAACACAGTCGGACCGTGGTGTATTTACGAAGGAGATAGCGTGTATAAGCCAGTAGGATCGGATACTGTCTCGGACAACGGAATCGAAACTGCCTTGGAAGCGAACAGCGACGTTTTGGACCATTTCGGGCAAAATTATGATCTCCGAGTCGAGACTAGTTATATCTCAGCGACTACATTGCGGGTCAAGGTACGAACATCGCATATTCGTGGATTGAAGCAGCAATAAAGTATTGTCGAACATTGTAGATTGTTCCTGACGATTCTTCAGCATCGTCACGGTTTGAGGTACCAATGGAACACCCAGACCCAATGACAAGGCCTTCCAACGCCCTGTACAATGTGGAACATACGATCGGCGATGAAGGAAGATTTGGAGTGAAAGTGGAGAGGGTGTTGAAGTCGCGAGTCTTGTAAGTCGAGTTTTAGTGAGATGAACAAGGTGCTGCAAAATTGTCATGGTTTACCTGAACCGTAATCCAGACGTGTGTAATCGACCTCTTATCAGTACCCATTCTGTACGTAGAGATGGTAAAAGTAGTGGTAAAAGTAATGCTACTGTAGTAGAATTAGACGTAATGCTGTGAATTTCTACTCGATTAAAAGTAGAAGTAGCAGCTGTAAGATATAACGAAGTCACCTAAAATAGAAGTAGGAAGAGAAAGAAAAAGATCTGAAAATACTCAAGTAAAGTGGTCTAGAGAAGTAAACTTGGGCGGGGTTCGCTTACTTTCGGCAGTTCATTGGTGGTGGCTACTTTGGTGATTGCAAGAATGGCTAAGACGGCTGCAAATCGTCAGAATCTTCAAAAATGTATTCGGTTTCTGTGATGCAGGAGTATTTCACACATTTCTTTTGCTTGCAAGGGATACATTCTACTACTTTTCGATTATTCAAAATCCAAAAGGTCAAAATTAAGTTATTTGCCTAAAAAAACTGTTCAAGTAGAGTGGAAGTAGTCTAAAACTATAAACACTTGAATAAGTTGTACGAGAATGCAAAACGTACTTGAATACTCTGATGCTGACCATCTCTGACTGTATGTGTCAGCAGCAAAAGCACAACATTTCTCGCAGTCATACTCCAATTTAATTTGAGAAATAAATAGCCTTTTAACCTCATCACAAAACTTCTTGTCACTATCACACACTACTATTATATGAATCCCTTGTAGGTTCGACACGTCTGCCGGGGAGTTGATGTTTTCCGATCAATTTCTCCAAATCACGACGAAAGTAGCTTCCGAGTACGTCTACGGATTCGGCGAGCATATGCATTACACTTTTAAACACGGAATGGCATGGAAGAGTTACGGAATGTTTTCAAGGGATCAAGGCGTCGGGGTGAGAGTTTTAACCGCTGCACCAGCTTTTGACAAAAAATATCTCTTCTAGAATGTAGATTTGATGCAGATGCCATTTCGAATAAAATTATCAACCTGTTGTTTTATCAGCCCGATGTGAACCTGTACGGCGTTCATCCGTATTTCATGTGTATGGAAGGTGATGGAGATGCATACGGCGTTTACTTTGTCAACAGCAATGCGATGGGTGAGTAAAAGCAATAATTTCCGTTGGACAATATCTTCATATTAATCTGTAACATATAGTAGTTATATAAAGTAAGTTAAGTATCAATTTGCACGTTGACATTATAAAATGATATGTGACTTGATACTTTATATTTCAGATGTAACTTTGGAGCCGATGCCTGCTATCACGTACCGAACAGTCGGGGGTATCCTAGACTTTTATATCTTCCTGGGTCCGACTCCTGAGCAAGTAACGGCGCAGTACACCGACGTTATCGGGAAGCCTTACTTCCCGCCTTATTGGTCTCTTGGTTTCCAACTCTGTCGATACGGTTATGAGAGTCTGGAGAATCTAACGAGAGTGTTCAATCGTAATATCGGAAAGATTCCTTACGTGAGTAATGTATAGGATTAGCACAGTCACTGTTGAAGTTATTTCTTGTTATTAATCTGTACGGTTTTGGTTATCTCGCGTAAAGCTACATATGATATTTGTTGGTTGCGGGATAAAGGTACGCACATCGCAGTTTTTCGAATCAATATTGAACTTGTCTTCCATCTTAAAATCCGAAATCATACCTAAAACATAACTGTGCTTATATCAGTATGCATGTCAATGTTAAGATCGTAATTGAATACTCTAAAATTTTTTCGAATTTTTACGGCAATTTTGTGGTGTCTTCAAATGATCACATTGAACTGAACCGAACTGAATTTTGATAATTTTCACCTTAAATCCCTGACAGTCAATCTCTGTCCTCAAATTCAGGAAATTCAATACAGCGACATCGACTACATGGAAAGACAGCTCGACTTCACGATCGATCCTGTTGCCTACGACGGATTGGAGGAATTTGTCAGAATGGTCAAAAACGATCACAACATGAGGTGAGGCAGTCGTAAAGAAGGGTATTTTACGTAGAACACTCTGTTCTGTAGGATGCTGATTTTTATTGAGTCGTTTTGTCGGAAAAACAGTATTTTTGATTCCTCGGCTCATAAAACTGTAAATGCAAGCCGCAAATGTAAAGACTAAATGAAACATTGTAAGAGAAATCGGACTTATTCAAAGGTGGTCAGAGTATTGAATGTTAGTACTTGGGTGAAATAGAAGCAGCTCCACAAATTTCTGCTGAATTTCAAATAGAAAGATCTATTACCAAGATATGTTGAAGCTACTTTCAAGTGTAAGAAGAAAATAAAACTTGACTCAAGTAAACAGCTTCAATAGGTAGATTTGGTCGACACGGCATATACACTTAGCAGTTAACCGGAGGTGGCTTTCTAAATTACAATTGTTTATTACCAATTATTTCAGGTACATCATTATACTGGACCCGGCTATCGGCGGAAACGAAAGCGCCGGAAGCTACCCGCCTTTTGACCGGGGCGTCACGGACGATGTCTTTATCAAAACGCCAGAAGGGGGAATCGCGTGGGGAAAAGTCTGGCCGGATTACCCCAACATTACCGTCGACAGCACCCAATCATGGGATTTCCAGACTGAGGTACTTTCGCGTTGTTACGCAGTAGTGCAGAGGTGACAAGTAACAAGGTATTTTTGCTGTTTCGGAGCACTCAACTTGCATCGCTAATTCATCCGGCTATGCTGTTAGTCTAATTCCACTCCATCATGAGAAGTTTTTAGGCATCGGATTTTGAACAGTAGAACGTAAATTTGGACAAAGTTTACATCACTTTTACTAGTGAAATTGTGGTGAAAACTGCTTGAAATAGTCTTCATGTCACAGTAGCTGAATATATTATGTATTATAACATTATATATTAAGAACACACCTACCTCTAGTGCACTATTAATCATTTTTAATTAGTTACGAGGATACATGTTGCAGATACTTGTGTTGTTTTAGACTACTTCTATTTCTATTTAACATACGGTTAGTTTTATTCATCGAGTAGAAAGGTCAATTGAGTTTATATGCTTGGCTAGAGGTAGTCAGCACCGCAGTGATTTTATACTTATTTCAGAGTGCGGAAATAGGTTTGGCCTGATTGTAGTAATTACCTCGAGTGTTTATGGTTTAGACTGCTTTTACTTTTGCTTCCCACTTTTCAGTATTTTAGGCGAAACTCAACCCGAAAGGCTTACTTTTTTGCTTACTTAAAAATCACTACTCTTACTGTAGTGGAAATTTACAGCGTCAGCTCTACTTCTGTTGAGTAGTATCGTTATACACTATTTGAGTGTTAAATCTCTGTCTCCTTCAGAATTATCGTGCTTACGCCGCGTTTCCGGACTTTGCCTTGCCAAGAACAGAAGAATGGTGGACCAATCTCACCGTCGATTTTCACAACAGGATTGAGTTCGACGGACTCTGGATTGTAAGACACGTCTCAAACTCATATTCTGTGTACTGATTTTAAATAAATTCCGTAAACTTCAAAGCACAGGCACCAAAGTTAAATACAATCAGAGGCATGTGACTCAGTATGATTGACGAGACAAATATAATACACAGCCGCAATTTAAACAGGATACTTGAAGGAATAGTATTAATGGGTCATGTGTTTGCTTGTCAACTTGAAACGATGTTGATTGTGCACTTCTTGAAAACACATTTGCATCCAGAAGTGTTCTATTGCCATCAAACTTATGTTTGTAATTGATATGATATGTTTGTTTGGTTTGAGCTGTTTGCTGATTACATCTATCATCTACTTTAGGTTTATCCAATCCACCTTGTTATCTCAATTGTTCATTGTCAGCAATTAGGAACTACGTAGCGATACGTAAGCTGTATTAGGCTTTTGTAGATATTATATTCCCTTGTAAATTATTACATTGGATACTCTATGTATATTTCGCAAATTATTCAAACAGGACATGAATGAACCAGCTTCATTTACTCACGGCTCACCGGATGGTTGCCCTGACGACAGTGCCCTGGACAACCCGCCATACGTTCCGAGTAATAACTTATATGTTGTTGATTTTTGACAAAAATTTCTTACCTGACAAATTTCACAGATCTAGCTTCCGGCCGAATCTACGACAAGACGTTATGCATGCAAAGTGTGCAATTTAATCCTGGCACTAATACAAACACAGATCACTACAATATGCATAGCATGTACGGAATTACTCAAGGCCCGCCTACTCTTAACGCTTGCCGGTTAGAAATGATGTTATCACTATTAGTGTATTGTTTCAAATCCAATTTTCCGTGTTTTAGAAAGTCAACAGGAGAGAGATGTATTGTGATATCACGTTCTACTTTCCCTGGAAGTGGAAAACATGTAGGACATTGGCTCGGTGACAATGCCAGTATCTGGGAACATCTCGCTACCTCTATTATCGGTGGGTCGTTGACTATATATTATATATATTCTTTAGTAAGTAACGTGCCACATTCAGGAATGTTGGAGTTCAATTTGTTCGGAATACCATACGTTGGTGCTGACGTATGTGGATTTTTCGTGGACACGACCGAGGAATTATGTATGAGATGGATGCAGCTGGGAGCGTTTTATCCGTTTGATAGAAACCACAACGGCATAAATTGGATGGATCAGGATCCNGGGTANTTTGGTGACGAGTGAGTATNTTTTCTTACAATTNTGAANAAGACTTTTTNATCNTGATGTGGATGTTTNAAGCACAGCCAGAGCTGGAAAAGGCTTTATCTAATTTGGTGANGATTGGTGGTAATTCAAATACCAGCTCTTTGAAAAATTAACGTGNTGGGGTTTACGTAGCATATAGTTCCAACTGGCATTTGCCTGTCCGTTTTGTATTTTTGAACCATTTTTTCGGAGGAATCAAGATTTTACGTGAAAAAATGTGGTCAAATTGATTTGTTTTTGTCCAGGTTTATTAAATACGCAAACTTTTACTATGTACAGCTACACAACGCAGCGTTTGAATGTTTGGTTAATGGTTGTGTGAGATATTTAATGATATGTCGCCTGGCACATATGCAAGGACACTGGGACAGGGTATTTCAAGGCATGGAGTAATAATCATTTTTAGGATGCGTCCGAGTTTGCATTGTACGATGACTACTATCGGAATTTCAATAACTTACCAAATTACTATTTTAGATTCTTGGCCATCTCTAAAAAGGCTTTGGATGTCAGATACACGCTGCTACCTTATCTCTACACGTTATTCCACGAATCACATCTGACTGGGGCCACGGTGGTTCGGCCATTGATGAATCAGTGAGTGACATTCTTTTGTAATTCACATGGTTGGACCTGAGTTGATTTCATCTGTTACGTTGAATCCATGTATGTATCGGCGTGTGTACTCTTGGCAACTCCTACAAGACGCATTGTTTTGAAGCTATCTGTATAAAACATAGATTACTCGTAGGTTGTTTGAAATTCTTTGACCTGACCTTGATATGACGTGTTGCACTGACATCTATATTTTCGTGGTAAACGGCATTGGACATTGTCTTGGTACAAGTGCAATATATTCTAATATTTAAAGATACGTCCACCTCAGAATATCTTTGTGGGGTCCCGTTTTATAAAGAATGATACTGTATCCCAGGTTCCCTATCCCGCATGCACACGCTGGCTGATATTTGAATGCTAGGACTTCAACGGCACGTAATATCTCTCTTGATTCAGCAGATTAGTAATAATTGTTGATTTTCTTGGGAAAACTATCAGTCACAATATCATGATTACGGAAGTAATCACCATGGCTGTTATACGCAGGTTCCCACAAGATATGACCACGTACACGATTGATCGTCAATTTTTGTGGGGTCCCGCCCTGTTAATCACAGCCGTTCTTGAAGAAAACGTCACGTCGGTCGACGGATATTTCCCAGCCGGTAACTGGTATGACTATTACGAGTGAGTCAATTTCATTCGCAAAATATCACTGCATTTTGTTTAAATATGTTGCTCTTTATTCAGTGGCAAGCAACTCGATGTTAATGGCACCTGGGCAACGCTGGACACGCCTTTAGACCACATCAACGTGCACATTTACGGCGGTCATATTATTCCGACACAGAAGCCCGGTTTGACAACTTTTGAAAGGTGAAGAATGTGGCTAACAGCTATTCTTGAATCGCAATTGACCGACTTGGATGGCTTAGTGGTTTTCTTGTAAAACTGGCATTTAGGGCCTCCCCCGCTATGTTCTCGCCCCGCATTCTACAATCCCTTGCCCTACTGCCTATTCTAAATACATGCTGGTCAGGTATATCCCTGTCTGAAGAGACTCCTGGAGGTACAGAACTTCAATATGCAATTGAATAATATGATCGTATGGAAATAAACCTGAATATTTTTAGCTGAAACTCGTCAGAGGCAATCGTCAGCAAATACTCACTTTAAATGCGCTACTAGTTACTGAGCTCCGCCTCCGATGAGTGCCAGTCAAAAATAGTTGGGTTTATTTCAATATGAATTCATTATTCAATTCTAGCACTGTTCTAGTTAAGTTTGACAAATTTTTGTTTTATCACAAAGGTCATCTTTTTCACCCGGTAATGATACAAAAAGTCATCGATTGGAACCAGTAACAATAACTTTCTGTGCTTATCTCAAAATATTTTGTAAGTCGGTTCTCCCGTCTTCCCACCATCTTGCTGGCTTATTGTGTTTTCGAAATTCTCAATTCATACCCTGATCACCTCGCATCATGGAATATTTTAACACTAATTATTAAGTCACGGTTCAATGCACCTGTTCTGACATCAGGTTTGCAGAGGAAGGGTAAGTGTTTCGGACAACAAAAATATAACGCAAATCACTAGTATATTACCAAAATATACAAAGGTTCCTTGTGGCAACAAAAATTTGTGCTATGGAGACTATAGCTTCCAGAACTTCAGCCGTGAGGACGCAGATTTAAACACTGTCGCAGCCGATTGACAAACAAAAGTCTAAAATGCGTCTTCCCAAACAATTTAAACTGGATGAGTACCCGCAGACATGTCATATTCTAGTTGTAATTGAAAGATATTCCGTGTGACTTGAAAATCGACATTTCTGCTGATACTTAAGAAGGAATCTTTGGCATCACTACTGCTTGTACTTCAGTAGCCAAAATAACTACTATGTCCACCTCTGCGCTAATTTCACAGCCGTCAGAATCCGTTCGGTCTCATTGTCGCTTTGGATGAGTCTGGCAACGCAGCGGGAAGTGTTTTCTGGGACGACGGTACTTCCATCGGTACCATTGAAAATTTGGAATACACGCACACAGAGTTTTCCTGCTCCTCCGTAAGTTGAATTTTGGGTAACTGTTCTTGCCTTTTACTCACAACGTACTTCATGTCGATGCAGAATACTTTAACCAACACCGTCAGACATTCGAATCTTCCTGCCGGCGAATTATCACTCTCCACAGTACGTGTGCTTGGCGTGCCTGCTGTAGCGACAAGGGTTACTATTGACGGGGTGGAGCATACTGATTTCGTCCATAATCCAGACACTCTGGAGGTATGCGTTGGGACCGTGTTTTCGTACACGGATTTTACACATTTTTATTCACTCTTTTGATCAATTTATACCTTTCATTATTCGTATCATTGCAAGATAGTGATACTTTGAAAATATGGTTAAGGTGTTAGCACAACTCTGTAAACTGTGCTTACTCAACGTAAGGGCCCAAAGCAGTCAATACTCGTGCTTATACTTGAATGGAAATTGAAATATCATTATAGATATTTAAAACATTCCAGTACCTTTAAAAGTAGTTCGAGACTACATACCCCTTGATTTTATATTGGAATACTTGGAGACGATCTTTAAAATTACAATTAGTCCCTTTGGTTTATATGGACGTGGGTATTCGGAATTTTTTTTTTTTTTAAATTTGCTTATTTGCTGTTGCAGTAATATAGCAGTAGGTAGGTAGCAATATGTTGACTATGGCTCTCCAACCATATTTGTTTTCTTGGAGTCATGCGTGTGCTTTTTATAGAAGTCATATTGCCAATAGCGTTGCATAGCAGGCTTGAATGATTTCGTTGATCTTTGAACGCAATAAAACGGACAACTAGCTATGGATAAAAGAATTTATATAATCACTTTTTGTCTATACATCTATTTTAATCCTGCATTTATCACTCTTGTGGGCGTCAAACGGTTTGGTCGATCTTTCCGTGTATGCGCATGGACTGGGCCAACTTTTTATCTAGCATTATTACCGTGAACGCTACCAAATATCAGTTTCTGGGCTTTCATCTAATATAATACCATTCATTCTCTGATTACAGTTGACTATAGATAATATCACAACCGTTTCTTTAAACGGCCTCTTTGAAATCAAATGGGAAATGAACGGAGCTTGGAGTGTGGTGGATTGCATGCCGAGTAAAGTGCCCGGTAGGATTTGCTTTTGGTAACGCGTCTATAATACAGCTAGCGAATGTGTCATGAAATATGCTTCTTGATATGCCAAATTCTTTCCGGCCCGATNANTAAAACNCAAAGATGAATCAGATTATGAATANGCCGGATATCGTATTTGGAGGAATTTTACTCTGTCATTTCATGTAGTTGGGAGATGGAATGTNCGAAATACTGATTCATGAATTGTAAGGATTGAAAATGTGTGATATTTCATTAATTTTTACAACAAGCGTCCATGTCTATTTGAATTTAAGTTGAATTCATTGCAGAACCGAACGTGGCTGATTGTCAAAATCTGGGTTGTGTTTGGGACGATACTAATGCCATTCCATGCACTTTTCCGTCAACCGAATCAACACCAGCATACGAAGTCTCGGCGACTTCAACAGGGTTAGTTCAGTTGCGATATTCTTCCTTTTGTATGAAATAGAGTTTGTGGCATATATTTAGGTCGTACGAGTTAACTCGCGATACTTCCGTGTCAAAGAGATACGGTGACCCTGTCAATGATTTGACGTTGGAAGTCGAACATCAAACTACGAATAGATTGCATTTCAAGGTATGAGATTCTATTCTTGTACTGGATTTGCTCATTCCCCTTGTATTAGAGTATAATGCCGCTTATGATTGATTTCCTGTCACCATATGATGCTATGAAGTAAAATTTTCAAATCGTATAACATGAGATCAGAATAGTCATACCGGTATTATAAATTTTCATCGATTCAAAATACCACAAGAATAGACTTACAATGAAACAAAAGGAAGAAGTCAAAATGACAAATTGAACCACTAACCACAACCAACCAATTGAACACTCCTTCATAGGCCTTAAAATAGAGCAATGAAATTCAGATAGCATGTCAACTGAAGCAAGCACATTCAATGGGAAATAGCCCACAGAAGCATAAAAAATGGGCAAGCAATGAAGAGCATATTTTGGCATTGGGCTCAGCTGAAGTCAGCGTGTCAAATCGATCCAGCAATCTCAAAAAGCACGTTACTATTTCTACGGTGGAAACTGCTTGAATTTAGAGTTGAGGGTAGACATGCTTGATTAAATTCGACACACGCGACCTGTCCTCCGTGATCGAGCATTTTTTTACTTGATACAGGCGAATCATTCGGTAACTGGAGGAGGGGGACACCAGTCTGTTCTACTTTAGTGATGTAGCCGATCGTGCAAACATGTCGATGATTTACGTGAAGCCACGGTTTTCCGTAGATATAATCAACTTATCAGTGGGATGCGTTAACTACAACGAAAATTTCATTTCGATGGCATTCTTTTATAGCAGCTAGCGACATACTGACGAACAGCTTATGATAATCATCATTGATTCTCAACCATTGCAAACCTGGCAAATCTTCACGCTAATCCGCAAGCTTTTTACGAAGCCCAAATTTTCGCCTAGTCACAAAAACAAAAAGTCTTCCACATCCAATACATTACTATATATTACTGGTGCACAGCATGAACTGTGTTTAAACAGCAGTACCTAACGAACAAACCCACGAAACATACAAATATTTTAATCGATATTTACTGCAAATCAGCGTCTCTTGATCTCCAGACTAGGGGGTGTGCGTGAAACCCGGACCACTGTCGTAAATGAATCGACATTGTCCTGGACACCCTCTATACATCTAGACTTGATCTCTCTGTGGCATCCGCATACCATAGCTATTGTAAACTTCAACCAAGTTTTCATCGATCAGATCAGGGACACTGCCGGCGAATCATTTGAAGTGCCGGAAGAAATGAATAATTTCCCGAAAGACGTTTTGTCAGATGAGGCGTCAGCTTTGTATTCGTTCGATGTTACGGAAAGTCCATTCAACATCGCTGTAACAAGAAAGTCAACAGGAAAAGTATTGTGAGCGAAAACTGTTCTGTGCTTCGAGCCTTTATATCGGTATTTTTCTCAAACTTTTTTCAATCATGTACCATGAATTTGTTTTTCACTACACTGCGTACCACCTGGCTCCTGAATTACTTCTTTTACGCAAACGTAATGGTATTTATTGGTTATCGATTCTATTACTATACAATAACACCAACGAATAGCAGTAACATAGCTCTAAATATGATGTGGTCTTATATTGAAGATAAAATAGGGAAAAGATTTATGGCAGCAGCAATTTTCTTGAGAAATACACCGTATTCGAACTGCAGCTAAAAGTTTTCCTAACTATCCCCATTACACATGTCCATGTTTTGTGGCGTCAAGGTTACTCGGGATAGCTTGGTTTTCTTAGTTGTGATGCAATAATACAAACGTGTAATTGTTGCACAGCTACAGTAATTCTAACAGCGTGTGTTTACAGTGGTTATAGTTACTGCAAAGGGCAGCAAATTGTAAACAAACACAATTAAAGACCGCCGAACTCTTTGTACACCACTTGAAAAGTTCTCACCTGCCACAGTTTGAGAACCATTGCCTCATATACAGTAAATTAAACTGCCGTCCTACATCATTAAGAAGCCTTGCATCGTTCTGTTGAGCGTCTCCCGGCATAAGTAGTATACATATGTAGCATGGAGGAGAAAAAAAAACGGGGTGCAGACTAGATGACCTTACAATAAAGGCCGTATCGCATCTCCGTCATCAAAGCATCTCGATGGTGCAGGCGAAAAAGAATACCATATCTCTCTCTCTCTCCTACAAGCTTCTGCGCTCGAGTTAATGCTTGATTTGCACCCAATTTTCATTTTTGACATGCCTATTTCAGATTTGACACCTCCGTCGGACCGCTCGTATACGAAGACAAATTTAGAGAAATTTCCACCAGCCTGCCATCAGCGTTGGTGTTCGGACTAGGGGAACATAACCACCAGCGATACAGGTATCGAAGCTACGACAGTTTCATCAGATTACAGGCGAAAATTTCAGAGAAAGCTAGTCAATAGGGCGGTTTGTACACGTTTCGTTCACACAGACGTGATATAAGTAGTCACTAGAAGTGATTGAAAACTATGATCACTTGGAGTTAGTAGGGCGTGTAAGCAAAGCCTACTTGAGTGCTGTTAAAAAAGTAGATGTACGTTGTAAGTGGCCTCCTACAGACCGTTACTGGTAGTATGAATAGATAATACTCTGCAATGTTGTATAAGCATTCTACTCGTACACGGGTAAAG
This sequence comes from Botryllus schlosseri, assembly GCA_000444245.1. Taxonomy (NCBI): domain Eukaryota; kingdom Metazoa; phylum Chordata; class Ascidiacea; order Stolidobranchia; family Styelidae; genus Botryllus; species Botryllus schlosseri. The sequence continues at coordinate 2,923 of ATSW01009074.1, read as the reverse complement.
GTAGTGACAAATTTGACCACCTGTTCTCGTATGTCTGCAGGCACGATTTCAACTGGAAACGATGGGCCATTTTTACGCGCGACGTGGCGCCAATCGACGAATGGAATTTCTACGGCCATCAAACGTTTTACATGGCCGTCGACGACGTTGACTCGGGAACAGCGGTGGGCGTCTACTTCCACAATGCAAATGCCATGGGTATGCTGTCTTGGTTTTGAAGAAAATTTTGTGTAAATACAATCGGAGGTAGTCAAATTAGTCGCGTATGTTACTCTAGCAGAATTATTGTAACCTTTAAAATTTCTACTGGAGTACAAGTAAAAGTAGCTATTTCCGGGTAAGTAGAAAAGTTTGGCCGCAAAAAATGAAAACTGACGTAGAGCAAACGTAGACGAAATCTACTTGAGTACTTGGAAAGTAGAAGACTTCATTGATGAGCAGCTTTGAAAATAACCCAATTTCTCCTATTACAGATGTTACCTTCAGTCCGGACCCGAAGCTGACCTACCGCACCACAGGCGGAGTTTTGGACTTTTACATATTCCTCGGTAACAGCCAGGAAGAAGTGGTGCAGCAGTACCACGCGTTAATCGGTGCGTTGTTACTCTACACTTCTATTAATCTGTACGCTAACGTGTCGTGTATTTAGGGCCTCCGATGTTTCCTCCGTATTGGGGACTTGGCTTTCAACTGAGTCGATGGGGGTATGAAACCTTGGACGAAATTAAGGGTATTTATAACGCGATGAGGGACGCGCAAATTCCGTACGATATACAGGTATGTTGTGCTGATGTAGCATTGCTCATCGTGTGTGAAATCCAATTTTACACCTACGTTTTATACAATGGAACAGTGACTTTCAATACATTGTTTTCCAGTTTTTATTGCAGACTATTCACTACAAAGTGTTTGGAGATATGATGTCTCTTAGGTTTGTGGCTTCCAAAACGCACCACAAAATGCAAACTTTCCTTTAATCGTAAGACTGTTGAAGTCACAAATGTGTGAATATTTAGGAAGGTTTTCTTAATAGCCGCAGTGTGTTGATGATTATGAGTGGGTTAGAAAAGGACTTGTTCCTGGTACCAGTGCAACCAATACAACGCAACAACATCTAGGCACGAGCCCCTTTCTTTCAGTATGGCGACATCGAATACATGGAGGCGTACAAATCTTTCACGTATGATACAGACAAGTACGCTGAGCTTCCCGCCTTTATTGATGAGCTGCACGATAATGGAATGAGGTAATGACTTGGCAAATAACATTCCGTTTGGGAGTGCCTGCAGCTCTATTGCCATTTCCCTTAAAGGGTTTCTGCTTCCTACCCTGTCACGGGTAAATATACTGTGCATTTGACAACATTGTAATTGTATTTTCATGCGTCATAAGCAGTTCTAAATTGTCAGTTGCATTTATACAGGTTTGTGATCATTCTCGACCCTGGTATCAAGATCGAAGCCGGATACAAGGCCTATGAGGAAGGACTTGAGCAAGATATTTTCATCAAAAACCCCGAGCTTGAGCCATTGGTGACCGAGGTGACTGTTACGATAGAATACCTCGCGATAACGTATTGGCGTCTTCATTTTCCACCGTCGAATTTCTATGTGCCTAATTCCTTGAGATTTATTAGAGACATATAAACGTGATTCGAATGGACTAACTGTGACTGAAATATCATACCGAGTTCATGAAGTTATCTGATGTTTTTGGTATATAACGGGAAAGTCGATTTTTCCTGCAAGTTACTTATTCTGGTTATCTGCCTCTTTCAAAAAGGATGATATTCCGTATTTTCCATTGGAATTTTATTCGAATTTTCCTGGTGTGCACAAATTTGCACAATTTAGACCAGTATGCATAAGTGTGTAAATGCAGGCCGGCCCTAATTGCCAAGCGTACTGTAATGACAAACTTTTGAAGAAGGCTACTACAAAATAAAATGAATGATATTCAACTGGCTAGTATGAAGAAACATACTATAACCATTTTTTTCAGGTATGGCCCGGAGAGACACACCACCCCGATTACACTCACCCCAACGCCACAAAATGGTGGTATGACCAATGTCTGGATTTGTATCAGAATCTAAGCGTGAAGTACGATGCACTGTGGATTGTAAGCGACGTGATTGATATCAGGCGGACAACGCAAAATTAACCGTCTTTTTCATCTTGATTTCAGGACATGAATGAGCCCGCTAATTTCCAACCGGACAATGAGACGAAGTTCGAAATGATGAATTGCAGCGACGAATATAATAAAATACCGTACATGCCAAGTATGCTGTTGCATTGTTTTATGTTTACTGGTTCTGACGCATGTGACCAGTACGATTATTATGAGTCGCTTTTTTAAAGCTATGCCGATCATTAATTCATGCTAATCCATCTTGTTATTGCAATCGCAAATTTTTACCTACAGCATTCACTACTTGAAAAAACTTATATTATATATATCATAGGCACCGACTTTTATTTTTTTACGAGGTGGCGAAGTCTTGTGACGTCATAATTGTTCCATTTCGATGACGTCATCGTCGCACGAAAACGCACTTTACTGCGTGCCGCTGGTGTACGTGCAGAGTTGAACCATTCGCGTGACGTTTTAATATCGGCCCTGCACTCATTAATATCAAACCATGCAGTCGAGTTATTGAATGGAATCTTAAAACGGTACGATCATTTGAAGTGTCACTGCGGCCTGCGCTACCAGTCCGTCCGACGGAATCTGCAGTTGCATCAATGTTGTTCACGTGCAATGCCCAATGTGACTAACGAAATACACTACGCCTTGCAAGTAACACACGACAACTCTCGAATACTTCGAGCAGACAATAATGATGATTACAAACGCGTAATCGCGCAGCCAATCAGTAATTGTCTCTTGCGGTTGCTTGCTTCGCGTTGACCAACTCGCA
>ATSW01009073.1:0-16013 GCA_000444245.1 Botryllus schlosseri | reverse complement strand
GTCTCAGGTCAATAAAGTTAATATGAGCGACTTAGTTACACATGTATATAAGTAGCACGTAAAACAAGTCAAACGAAAATGGATATTTACTGGTATGTTTCGAGTTGGTCGACTTGCAGAATATCGCCACAGCGGATATTTTCGTTCAAAACGAGTAGTTGTTCCGATCGATCTTCACTACGGCCGATGACAAATATCACTTCTAAGCGTACACCATCAACATAGCGAAGTGACCCCCACGAACTCCGTATATCGTCGCGTTGCTTAACCCGCTTAAAGTCGGACTTGATCACAACCAGCATCGACCAGTGTACATCTGAAACACGTAACATATATAAAGAACATCGTAAATCATGCGATCGGTTCTAATGGGAATGGGAAAACCGCGTGCTAATTTAGAGCGTGCTGGCGGCTTGGATCGCGCTGGTGACAAGGGGCGAAATCTGATGCCCTGGAAATATATCATCATGTCATCGATGAGAATGGTGTCTGTGGATGGCACAGGTACAAAGCTTGGTGAAGAATAAAGACACTTTGTGACAGCCTTGAGCATCGTATGCAGAGCAGTGCAATGACCAATTCTCATACAAACAAAAACACAGGGGATTATACTTCACAAAAGTCTCTGCAATGATAAGGCGCTGAACTGGCTCCAACAGAGCGATTTTTTCAACGGAACAGCAATAGCTTTACTAATAAACATGGCGCAGGATATAGGAAGGCTTTCGCGTCGGTTGAATAAATTCCTTAATGATCAAGGTTATCAACTCCATGTGAGGCGAATGTGATATTATAAATCGCAGTGAATGAGCATCAGATTGACCCCGGTTCCAATTACATTGCACGGGGATGTGTCAATGCCACGATGCTGTACAACTATACTACATCTATTTCATAACTTCACCTACCGTTGCCCTTCCACGTGACGGGAGCTTTCCAAGTCAGCGCGGTGGGCGTTTGCAAAAATTTGAAGTTGTCTCGGGCACTTTCCAATTCTTGAAGCATGCTCAGGTTATTTAACTTGAAGACCTCAAATAAAGATGGATTTGACAATGCTGTAGTCGAAGTCCACCCGTTTACTTGCAAGCCCGTTACCTCGACATTATTGTGGTATGTCGTACGGTGGAATCTAACACAAAACAGATGACCATCTCAAAGCGCGCCTGAATTATATTGTCGGTTCTAAAAGCAATAATTACAATCGTCCCAAGTACCTTCCTAAATTTATATGATGGGCATTTTATGGAACCATACGATGCTCATATATAAGTACTTGATCTCTAATGAGTCGGTCAACTACAGATCTCGAAAGGACAGCTCGACAGCTGAGTGGTGACATCACCGCACTCAGGTTGCTGGCGGTGGCGGTGTTGTTGTCCTAAATTTTCCATTTTTAATGCTATTACGTATATTGATTCGTACGTCTCATTTTATCAGTGATATTCTCACCATTGATGAAATGTTTCGTTGTACCTGCCTCCCTTAAAAAAAAAAGAGGTTAAGATGCGAATGTCCACGATCCCAATGCAGTTTTGAAAGAGGGGTACGATGTACGAATGATATCAATGATCACAAGGAAGATGGTGCCCAGGTTGATTTTGTGCTATAATATATAGATTTCTTCGTTATGCTTCAGCAGCTCCAACTCCGATTTCACATAAACTGGATTAGTTTATCGAATAGATTGACTCTCTACAATTGGGTGTCCAACTCAATTAGATTCTCCTACCGGATTCAAACGTTTCGCTCGCTTGCGGGTCGGACCCGTTAAATCAGGGGTGGGCAAATATTTTAGCTCGCGGGCCGCATTCAACATCATGATCAATTCGCGGGCCGCACTATATAAAATTAGAATTATAAACCCAAACGCAAATATTAGCTGGATTTCATAAGCTGGCCAATCTCAATAATCAATTTAAAAATAAAACTAGGCATGAAAGTTTGTTGTCCGGATTCTTATAACGGGATTTAGATTTGAATCTTGAGCAGTGATCCGTTTATAGATTTGCTGATTCTACTTTTGGTACAACTCCAGGATCCACAACGCTGACAGTGTCATAACCACACGTTAGCTTCATATACTATCGCACTAAAATATATAGATTTTTTGTAATATATATAGTAGGGATGGTGTGAACCTCTGAAAGGTTCAGGTTCGTGTGAACGCGAACGTGAACCTCATGACGTCACGTGACGTCAGATTACTAATTCCAACCCTATATTTCAGTGAAGTGATATGTATTAATGTAGGCTACAGTCGCTACAGGATACCTAGCGACGACTCGGGCCACATAATGACACAACGTTGAAGTAGATACTGTCTTTTTAAACGTCGCCAAATGAAGCTATAAAAAGATATAATAACCCCATAAAATCAATATCTTCCGTCGCTTTGCCAACAATTTCGACGAGGACTTGCAAGGGAATATCAGCTTACGCCTTAACGGTCCTGGCCAGACCGGACAATGTATTCGGCGAGTGTTGCTACGTTGATATTGAGCAGAGTGAAAACGGATTTTACCCCAATAGCAACTGATACAGCAGTATAGCCATCACCCAAATCGCACGGATTTGGTTTTTATGATATAATGAACATATAAAATCGAGATGGACTCCGTACCCACTTGCTAGAATTTTTACATCGGACAACGATATCAATTTCATTCATTGGTAGAAAAAGCATCATTCGCTGACTAGCTACATGTAACGTATTTCGCTCTTGATGTTGTGTGATTTCATGTCAGGCTCACAGAAAAGAGTCACTAAATATTCACAAACAGAAAGCTGGATATTTCGAGCAAACTTTTGTAAGGAAGCAGGTATAATTTTTAAGATTGTCAAGGTGCATGTTCGTTTAGTGTTGATTTTTTTATGCTGCCAGCGCCATGCATAGAGTCACCCGCAGTTGAAATGCAATATATTTAAACCAAAGATGTTATAATGATGGGAAAATTGTAATATATGAAAACGGTTCATACTGCAGAACCTACCAAGGTTCGTTTGTGAACGTGAACCTCTAAATTTCCGAGGTTCACACACAGAACGCGAACGTGAACCTCACGTTCACACCATCCATAATATATAGCCTACTTCTGCACATACAGAGAACGAATCTACCTAACACATGCGCGAATCGGTTTAACCAAGGACAGCACTAGAAGTAATAAACTTGCTGGAGAGGTCAATGTAAAATTCAGAGGTGGTCAAAGTAGTCAAGAAATCTACTTAAGTAGAAGTAGAAGTAGCGACGAAAAAATCTACTCAAGTACGAGTAGAAGTACTTCTTCTATAAGCAACCTAAAACTACTTGAAGTAGAAGTAGAATTTACTGACTTTAAAAGTACTCAAGTAAGTAAGTAGTTGTGAAAACGATCCTAATTCGTTCACATGGATTGTAAAAAGATGCAATTGAGCTATGCGAAAAGTGACGAGCTTGATTCATATTGATGCATGCCAGCAGGTATCCAATTTTCGATAGAATAAGAATTCGTCCACATCATAGGATGAAAATGATAGTATTATTATGGAAATGCGATAGTTATCCTCTGTTTTCTCGAACAGCACGTTTTAGAAAATAGCATGGTATGGCGCCATCCCCCATATTATAAGGTCCGTAGTTTAGTCGAAGAGCAATACGGAGAAGTTGTATAGGATAGCCTACGGTGTAAACACTTTGCGCGATTAGTAAACGTTAATAAAAATATGGGGGACCGTGAAAATGCCATATTGTGCAGTTTTATTTCCGGAAATTAGAGGCGGTACTCAGAGGTGGTCAGTAACGAAGTACTTCTACTTTTTCGAAGTACTCAAGTAGTTTTCCTCTACTTCTGGTACTTACTCAAGTAGATCTAATTTTCGCTACTTCTACTTCTACTTCGTAAATTTTTGTGATCTACTTACTTACTTTTCGCTATATTCAGTTTGTCGAGTAGAAGTAGTTTAATCCTTAAATGAGGAGGATAGCCCGAGGAATTTCGGAGCTGTTTTGACGGATTTATCAGCATTTAATTTTCATAAAAGTTGATTAAAGCCCGGAATTTTCGTCGCGCTTCGCGCGCAGTGGTTACAGAGTAACCAGTGTTATTTCATGAAAGTATCGGTGAATATAATTTAGGTAGTGGGTTTTCGTGGTTCCGTTCAAACCGCATTGTTGCCCTTCGCCTATATGAAAGCTTTCATAACAGTACATATGGCTCATCATAACGCTTGAAACTGATGTTTCGCAATCTAGCATTTACTAATCATATCGTAATCTAGCAGTCCATGGCGTGTCTTAATCTGGAAAAGTGGACTCTGACTTTTTAGTCTCAGAGTTGTTTTAGCTTACCATCCTTCCAAACTTTCTGGACTGAAGACATGAAATGCATGTTCCGCTTTTAGAAGTGGTAATTATATTTCACTTTCAATTCCCAGTATCATATAGGGGAGACCGGGGACAAATGTAACTAGGGGCGAATGTAACAATCGACCTCACCGCTAGTAGGGTGGATAAATCGCCTTGATATTTTGTGTGCGCATGTGGTAGTTATCTCTCCTTACATATCTGAAGTTACGTTGAGATACGACGCGACACTCCGAAATAATTTGAAAAAAACGAAATTTTGGACACTTGAGTAAATATTTTCTGATCTGGAATAAGTTGTTCAGACGAATAATACCTCAAGTGGTTACAACGTAATATATGTAGCTGGAACAATGTCACCACAGTCTACCGTCATGATAGAAAAACTAGGACTTGCATCGCCGGAAAGGTACCATACTGGGACACTAATCATGGTCGAGCGTGTCAGGGGCAAACGTAACACTCTGTTACTTTTGCCCCGTTACAACATCTTTTCAATGCTGAATATCTTTGTTATGTTGGTATAACTATTTATCTACTGCAGGGGAATCTTGAAACAGCCAGAATCAATACCAGAACAGATAATACCTTGCCATACCAATTCTAACATGATCATCTGTCGGAACGGCCATACAGAAGTGGTGATGTGAATCTTACGGTTCGGTTATTTCCGTGATTCTACCACCCTTTCTTATGTTGAACAACTTTTGGTGTGTCGACCTTCAATGGTCACTTAAGAACTTGCCCATGGCCGAATCCTCATCCTCTGACTTTGAGCATGGGTCAATTACATCTTGTCATTTGTTGTGAACAATTTATCTTAATTTCGTACAGAACAGGAGAATGCCATTAGCTCTTACTCCACAAAATGTCGTTTCCTCGTTTTGCTACACTATCATCTGCGCATTCAACCTAAATATTTTAGCCATGTCGGTTTCGCACCTTCGCAGGTGACCCAATGCCCAACCCATTGTGCACGCTGAACAACAGCATCTTGGTAGAAGATGCCTAATTTGTGTAGGGAGATGATGGAATGAATGTGGTTCTTGTACATTTTGAGCTCATGAAGAAGGCACGAAGGGTGATATTGTATTTAAATGCCAAAATGCTATGGGGCGTAGCCTGGAAGCGTTCAAACTTCTATTTCTTTAGTTTAATGCAATAATACAAGTTGTGGTTCCGTTTTCGTTGTTCATTTTGTTTGTTTTCACTTATAAATAACACTGTTATAATTGCCCCGCATTGGTGGTACAATTGCCCCTGGGTACGGGGCGATTGTAACATTTGAGCGGCGATTTTCGCGACCCGAAATTTCCATGATTGAGTGTTGATTGAGTTCCATTTTAGTTTCTATATAAACTATCGAGTTGCTGGCTTCCTTATATAAAACTTTGGAAATGAAATTTCCATGAGAACAACATGTAATGTTGGAATATCCAGAAAGTGTTACAATTGTCCCCGGTCTCCCCTACTTTGAGTTCTAATTAATATCAGTTCTTTTGTCTCGATAACATACATGTTGAAGCGTAAAAGCAAGTGAAGTAATGCCTTTAATTTCCGGAAATAAAGCTACACAATATGACATTTTTACGATCCACCATATTTTTGATCAACATGTACTAATCACGCAATGTGTTTACACCGTATCCTATAAAACTACGTATTGCTCTTCGACTAAACTACGGGCCTTATAATATGGGAAGGGCGCCATACCATGATATTTTCTAAAATGTGCTGTTGGATTAAACAGAGGATTAGTATCACATTTCCATATCAATACTATCATTTTCATCCCATGATGCAGACGAAAGCTTATGCTGTCGAAAATTGGATACCTCCTGGTATGCATCAATATGAATCAGGCTAGGCACCTTTCGCATAGCTCAATTTGCACCTTTTGACATTCCATGTGAACGAATTACGATCATTTTCACAACTACTTACTTACTTGAGTAGATTTAAAATCAGTAAATTCTACTTCTACTTCAAGTAGTTTTAGGTTTCCTATGGAAGAAGTACTTCTACTCGTACTTGAGTAGATTTTTTCGTTGCTACTTCTACTTCTACTTGAGTAGCCTTCTTGGCTACTTTGACCACCTCTGGCGGTACTTCACTTGCTTTTACACTTCAACATGTATTTTATTCAGACAAAAGAACTGATATTAATTATAACTCAAAGTATGTGATACAGGGAATTGAAAATAAAACATAAATAAAACATTTTCATGCCTTCAGTCCAGAAAGTTTCAAAGGCGTTATGCTAAAACAGCACTAAAACTAACAAAAAAGTCAGAGTTCACTTTTCCAGGTTAGGACGTGCCATGGACATGCTAGATTACGATATGACAAGTAAATGATAGATTGCGAAACATCAGTTTAAAACGATATGATGAGCCATATATACTGTGATGAATTATTTCATATGGGCGAAGGGCGACAATGTGGTGTGAACGCAGGGATATCTAGTTCCAGATATCCCTGTGTGAACGGAATCACACCAACCCGCTTCCTAAATTATATTCATCAATACTTTCGTGAAATCATACTGGTAACTCCGTATCTACTGCGCGCGAAGCGCGACGAAAATTCTGGGCTCTACTCAACTTTTATGAAAATTAAATGTTGATGCTCCGTGAAAACAGCCCCGAAATTTCTCAGACTATCTTCCTGATTGGAAGATTGAACTACTTCTACTTGACAAACTGAAAATAGCGAAAAGTAAGTAAGTAGATCACAAAATATTACGAAGTAGAAGTAGAAGTAGCGAAAATAAGATCTACTTGGTCTCTGGTAAAATTACAGTCGTAATCCGAAAGTCATTCTCGTATTGACTTTCTGCGGGAAACTCTTCCGCACGTCAGGTCCAGCATATTGGATATAGGGCGATGATATTTTAGTATCCTTGGACGCGCGTGTGTCGTACTTGCGCGCTTTTGATTCCGAGGTAAAGAAGACATTGTCTTATTCAGGGCAATGACAGCAGTGGAACTGATACATAAAGTTGGCGATTTCTAGTTTGTTTAGGACGCCGAATCTCTTCAGCGGCGACTTGTTGAATGGACAACCAGGCCCCTTTGAAACCCTAACTAAGATACGGCCGGGAGTACTTTATGTTGTAGTTTTTGCAGTGGCTCGAGTGCAGTTTTACTGACAGCCCCTCAACAGAGGACGGCAGTTGAAACTTTTAAAATGCGCGGGCCTTGACGTCGGGTTATCGCGCTAGCGATGAAATAAAAATACACTATATAGTTAGAATAACATATAATTACTATGGTTACCGGTTAAATACTACTAGAAAATGTTTAATCGAGTCATTGCAGCGATTACATATTTTGCACGCATTTTATCAATAATTTTGATAGTTTTTGGACCTTTTGCGGGCCGCGGGCCGTAGTTTGCCCACCCCTGCGTTAAATGATGTCAGAATATTACCACCAAATCGACACCTCTGTTTTCAGTTGGATGCTTCATTTTCAAGCCTATACATATTTTACAATACTAACGATCACGGGAGCTCCAATCGAGCAACGATTTACGATTTACCGAGTGGATACAGTTGTAAACTGCTACAGCGGTTCTCAACCTTTTTGACCCGCGCGGACTAATCTCAAGCTCGCCTATATATTCGCGGACTCAAGCTATATATGAACGAAAAATAGGTTTTTTGATTTCTATCCAAGAGAGTTTAATATGTTATCAACGAAAAACCAACCACTGTTTTTCACTCAACACACACTCAATGAGAGCCCTGTCCTTGAACTTGCTTGACAAGTTTATCTAATCCGGGGATTTAGGTTGTCAATGTAAGTCTGCATCTGATGTCATGTTGAAGTCTATTGCGATATTTCTTTTGATCATTGTCAGCGTTGAAAAGCCAAATTCATACAGGTATGTGGTTGGAAATGGAAAAAGAGCTGTTGCAGCTTGCTCGCAAAGATCTGAGAAACTATGCTCCATCGACTACACATTTGCCCAAAATCGAGTCAAAGATGCCTTTTTGAACTTATCTTTCCTCATCTGTCAGCTTTGCAATTCATGCAACTGTTCAGTAATGCAGTCCATATCTCGAGTTCTACTGATAATAGACAACTATAGATTGTTTCTGTGATGAGCACGTGTCCCTACGATTTATCAATATCCAAATAACGTCTACAAGTCGCAAAAAAAAAACAATAATACTCAGCGTATATCGCGCCGAAAACGTGTGCATATACGTGTGTGTGAAAAGCTGTCATAGGGGTTATACCTCACATATATAAATGGTATTTTGGAAAATTCCAGTTGGCGATCATAGGGGTTTATACCGACATGTTTGGCATCAAACCAGGAAGATGCTATAGATGTGGAAAGCATAGGCCAACCAGTTTTGCCTATGACACTTGCAACCAACTGATTTGCCCGAGACGCAGAAAATTTCAGAAGAACGAATATTGCTTGGGATGCTGAACAATTTGTTGTAGTGCTCTATGTTTCGTTGTTCTTGCGTTCGAAAAATAAGTGGCGAAACATCGCTTATTGAAATATCTCTAATATTGGTTTCAAAACTACATTCATTGCAGTATGTATAATTCAAAAACTTGAATGCATTTCGCATGCCCCTTATCAAGAGTTAACGGCACAATAAGAGGCACACAGAAATAGATTCAAACGAAAACCTAATTGGCAAAACATGACACAACAATGCAATAATAAAAAGGAACGCTAGCTGGCCAAAGACAGCTGTACCGGTAGCCCGGTAGTCATAATTAAGAGACAAGAGAAAATAAAATTATACAATACACGGAAGACGTTGCACGGACAATTAGCGGTATATATTAATGGAATATTTAAATATTGTATATTGCATATAGCGAAAAGTATTCGAGGTAATAAATTCTACTACAATGAATGTAGTCCTGAAAGCACTATTCAAGTTCAGTACCGCCAGTCACATATTTGCTGTATTTTTTTCATATTATATGACATCTTTCAAGGTGTCTAATATTTAAAGAGTGGTATCTTGTGAATCACGCACCAAGGCCGAAGCCTAAGTCTCAAATCTGAATTTGACGATCCCGGATCAGGGACGGGGCTCATGTAGCGAGTTTGGTCCGAAAGTGCACGAGCCTCGCAGGTCCGTCAAATACTTGTTCAAGAATCATCATCCGGGAGTGGAAGAGAGTTTGACATTTTCACGGATTTTCGACTTGCTATAGCTAAATCTATGTCCGTGGACCTCCAAATTATGATCTATGATCGTTTCTTAAGGCTTTATCGATATAAAATCACATAATATAACAAATTCAAAATGATGCTAGCGCCTTTCCATTGCAAAACATTAGGAAATACCAAGTTGGCAATTTGTCTACGTTTCTAGCGATAATATACCGAAAATTCCTGTAGCCTACTCGCGGACTCGACCATGCCTTTTCACGAACTCATTTGAGTCCGCGGACTCGGATTTGAAAAATATTTATGTCTAAAACATTAACTCTAACCTGCGGGTCACGACGATATGATTTGGCATATTTATATGTCCCCTTTGTTTTAGTCGCGATGCGGCGTTGGCCCAGTGTATGCGTTGTCAGAAATATGTAATACATTTATTAGTAAATGCGGACTCTTTGAATTTGGTGCAATTTGTATGAATCGGCATTATAGGATTTACAACATCGGCTTCTAAGCGGTGTTCCCGGGAACCTCAGGGGATGCGTGAGCCAGTGTCAGAGGTACACCGGTGGTTTTGACACATACTCAACTGATACATATGGTTTGTGATGACAATCCTGTCTGGGCCATATGTGTTGCAGGCAATTACGCCCGATCAGCAGCCGAATTTTGACTGGCATAGTGGTACGTCGTGTGCAGTGGTATATGCAGCGGAGGTTGGGATTGCCAAAACTGTTAGTCGCAATGGGCCCATTCGTCGCACTAAAGTGGGAGTTACTAGGAATTTTTTACCATCAATGAAATATAACTAACATTTGATGGATATATCAAATGGCCTTGTAAGACCAGGGACGTTTTGAATTAAAAGTCCTGTAACAGCGATACCGCAGATATTTGTATTATATTGTTTGAGCATTTTTCACTTGCGTAGAGTATTTTAGCATTTATTTTTTCGCCCCGGTGAACAACTTTTCGGACTTCGGTTCATGTTTCATGAAAACGTGAAACTTCAGGTGCATGTTTCTACACCTTTTATGTGTCGATGTCACATACTTGTTTGTTATTGATGGTGATCAGAGTGGAAAAGCAACATAGCCGCCCGAAAGTTGTGATGTGAGTTATGTGACATATGGCGACGTGGAGGATATGTTCGACATTTGCTGTCGTAAAGGATTATTTGAGTGCAGGTGTTTCGTAATGAAAACGTCAGCTTTTGATATAAATACGCCGTATAATAAGGATCTGATAGCACTTACTCATCAAGCGTCCTGTAAAACACTTTTTTGTACAATACTATATGTACTTCGATTGATATAACCTCTTAAAATATCTCGTATGGTGTATATATATATATTAAATAATATATGGTTTGTACGACACGTTTATTGTCGAACGTTTACTCGATCCAAACATGCAGCATATAGGTAGTAGCATAAGCATTAAGCAACTATGCGGTTTTCAATATGTCCTAGTGCAAGTATTTCGAGATGCCAACGAACTCATTTGTAATATATTAGATTGCAGTCTATAAATTAACTTACCTTATCCGCAATTTTTCTAGCCGAGTACATCCGTACAAATATATATATACCAGAGCGCAGAAGGTCAAGACACAAGGGACGATGTATTGGCAGGAAAGTACGAGTTTCATTGATCGATTTTACAATCGCAAAATATTCTGGAAGCTTTGATAGAAAAGACTATGCAAGTCGAATCTTAAATCTGAAATACATAAGGTTACATCGGATCAATACTAAGGTAAGATTAACATATGCCTGATGGCTGATGATTGCAGAATTACGAACGAACGAATTACCAAACAACCCAGAGAATGTTATGTAGGCTATTCACTGTACACTGTACATGATTGTACAAAATGTTAAGAGGAAGGAAGTGAGTTTGCACATGAAGCCTCATACATCACTTTCGTTGGCATGTTATTCTCGAGTGATTATGCAAATCCAATTGATAGTTCTACACTCATCGTAGTATACAGGGTTCACCAACCTTTTTTAAACCAATAGCTACTTTTTGGTTATAGTCCTACTGATATCAGGGCTGCCTATTATTCCCGCCGTTTCCCGTAGTTGTTGAATTTCTTAAATTTGACATTCAGATCACTGGGCAGGGATTGCGCGCCGTACCAAGAAAAAAAATCTTCCCGAGACTCACGTCATCGTCTCGGAGTTCAGCTGCGTTGCCGCACTGGCCGCCGAAGCGTCAATCTCCGCGTCGAGGATCGTCACCATCACTAGTAGAAAAAGTGACTTTTCATTTATGAAAAGTCAGTGTATTTTTGTTGTCTAGTCGCGCTAAAGCGAAATAAATTTCAAATCTATGGCTAAAATTTGTCATAATTGCTTATGTTACTATTTATATTTGATCCTCTCTCAGACCACGTGATTACTGAGCTTAAATAATCTCTGACTCATATCATATTAATTTCAAAATTACGTTACAGGTTTATGTTCGCGTTCCCCGCGAANGTTATATAAANNTCAGAATCCAAANCAANTNTNCTTGTTGNTGACAAATCNATTTCACAGATCACTGGTCGACAAAATTTCACTTATGTTTTAAACGAGAACTCGAGTATGTAATTTTAGATGGAGGCCCAAGTTTCGNTTTTTGATTTGAATNGTTACTACATCTTCCCAGAGCACGTTGTTTACTTCTAATCTTGATGAAAACTGTTCACACTTTTCTTAGGAAAGAGACAAATCTGTTATTGCTCGTTGGAACGTTCCTGAGTAAACAGCATTGCCTTAGAACTTTCTTCTAGTGTGTGTCCTGACTCGCCAGAATCAGTGCTGTATCTACAACTCTCTTCAGCACAATTGTATTTAATATCGTTGTAAACAGATACAAATCCATCATGAGACGGAACATGAATTAAAGCAGCGGTTCTCAACCGCCGGTCCGCGACCGATATTGGAATTTTATATCTTAATTCCAAAATACGGGAAGATGAACGCAAGGGGCTAGGCTACCCCAGAAATTGAAAAAATCAAAATTTTTTTTATTGTTGATATTTATGTTGTATTAGATGTCATCTTTCATATTCCCAAGTATTATAATGATTGAATTCACCTAAGTGTCACAAATTGATTATTCCATGAGACTATGTAGTAAGTCTCCCCTATAATTGTGAACTGGGCTACAACCAACGCGAATATCCGAGCCCTTATTACCTACGCACGTCGCTTCTGTCGATCTAGTGCTTTTGAGGATATCTATGGTGTAATCAACGATGCGTTACAACAGATCAAAACAAACGGTATTCCGGTCTCAGCACTTTGCAGCTGGTGGTTCGTAGGTTCTCAGTGACTGGGTTTGGTGACTGTTTTTTGTCAATCAAAGCTGATATTGATCACTGCTAGAGGCTGGATTGGAGTGTCACATCTATCACAGTGCCATTTGGTGTGTCATGGCATTTGTCAAGACATGCAATTGCCCACGGAATCGGATTTTGTTCGAGCCATTCACCGTTTTATGGTCGACTATTGAGCGACTATGGCAAAACGTGGGAAATCAAGGTGGGAAAATGGGAAGTCAAAGAATGGAAACCTACTCATTCAGAACTGTGAACGAATGGACAGGGCTGTCAAAAGCAGAAAACATGGCAATACAAGAGGAAAATATAGCATCCTGGCACTTTTTAGACTATTAACTGTGTGAAATTTTGGATTTTCAGAGTGATAATGTGACTTTTACATGTTACGAAATTAAAGTGGCTTTTTCTCGAAATTTTCTATTTTTCGTACCTTGAAAGTTATGAATCATTTTTGAGGCAGAAAAAATCGTCCAATCAACGTGAAAATTTGGAAGTATATGTTTCTTGGGATGCTTCTCCGGATGAAACTATTTATTTTATTTTATAAGTGAAGGGTCCCTCCCTTTCGGTTCAACAAACTCAAAAATTTGCAAATTTAAAAAAAAAATTATTTTCAAATTTTTTTCCAGAGAATAACCCTAGTTGAAAAAAAGAGTTTCATCCGGAAATTTGGGGTAATTTGAATCTATTATAAGCACCAAGAAAAAATTTCGCTAGAAAATTTTGCCAGAAAAAATTCACAAAAAAATAGTTTGAAAAATCATAAAATCGGATGAAAGTCAAAAAATCGTTGACCATTATTCACCAAATTTTCACCAAAGTTCGAATGTCCCACACAGCACTTTGTGTCAAAATTTCAGAAAGATTGCTTCATTAGTATCAAAGTTATGGTTATATGCCTGATTTCCCAATTCGAGGGGAATGGGGTCTTTACTAAAGGTTTGTACGTCCGACATGCAGCCAGAGTTCAATGAGCTTGTTGACAACTTTGATCGACCACATATGTCTCATTGACTTCAGCCAATATTACGTTAATAAATTCATGGAATACTGTTTTTGGTCTCTATCCTTCAAAGTTAAAGTTGACATTAAATACGATTTATTCCTTGTTATGTGGATAAATCCGCGATTATTGTATCGATTCAGGAATCCGGCTCGCCAAGTGCTTAATTTCCCATATCCGGCCGGCCGACTGGAGAAGTTGACGGCCCCTGCCATATGTCATACCATGCCCTGATCACAAATGATATCAGCAGATGCTCATTGCTATGCAACAATGACCAGTCAACGAACCAACCATCCAATCAATCAATCAACCAATCAATTAATCAATCAATCAATCAATCAACAGTTATATAAATCATTGAGGTTCATTGAGACAGTGAACCCGAATATTTTCGGTTGACACTCGTCAGGGGTAATCGTCAGCAACTAGCAGAGAATTCAAACTCTGACGATTACCCCTGACGAGTGACAGCCGAAAATATCCGGGTTCATTTCAATATGAATATACTATTCAATTGTATATTGAAGTTCTGTACCTCCAAGAAGCTATTCAAATACCTCTACAACGAGAATGATCTAGTTTTAAGATCCTACTGCACCGCCAGGAAGTACGAAACCTTTCCAAGGAAGGGGCCTTGCACAATGTAAATTCTATTCGTTGATTGCGCTGTTTCGTTCCCAACGCCCATAAACGTAAATCCGTGTGAATCAAATTGAAGTCGGTACTGTTTGAGTTCAATCCTGCTGTATCAGCTCTATTTAACTTGGTCCAAATGTTTACTGATTCCTCAGCTTTCGATAGCTTTATCCTGACGCATAACAATTGTTCTGTGGTATTTCATGCGGTGTTTGTCAACTACTATGGTGATTTACACCAAACCGATTTTCTTTATTTTTATTCCATAGCTGCCGACTTGTAGCATGGCCCAATTCTAGGCTTTTATAAGACATCGCCTACACGGATGATATGGCGAGGAGGATTCTAGATAAACCTCCAACACTTAGGTAGGAATTCTGGAGTCGACCTTGGTCGACCTCGAACCCGAAACCCATTGGTGTTGCAGCTGTGGATTACACCACTATGCTAACACACAGCATAGCAGAAACATCTTCAAGATGTTCCCAAATATATAGTGGTTCGATTCAGCATGTATTCAAATTAGAAGTACTTAACTGGATAATCAAAATATAAAGACATATCCACAATGCGCAAGCTCTTAATGACAACCTGATCTCATAGTAAAGCGAAGTGATTTTCAAACCGAAATTCGGCTACCTCGTCATAATCTCCTTGGGGATAGAACCAATTTACAGACATTACGGAACGCATAAGAGTAAATACTGTATCAATATGTTGTATCGTCACCTTAAAAGTGGCAGAGACATGAAATCGTTCTAATAAAAGACAATAAATTCAAACTTGAATCCGACCGCACGAGCCTCAGGAAATGAGACCATCGTCATCCATCATAAGATTCAAGCAGTGATGCGGGGAAAATTCCATTGGGATTTCTTGTGTCAACGATAGGCGATCGGTGCGGTGTGTCAAGCAGTAACGCCTAGGAACCAACGGAAGCAAGTATGTCTAGTTTTTATGTTTGAGAACATTTGTCTGCGCTCCTCATCGCCAACATCACATACTAAGTACAAAAGCGCCAATGTATAGCATGTGTGCAATAAACAAAACAAAAAATGTCGAGAGGTGACGAGAAATATGGAAGGGCTTGGTACTTGGTGCGCTGACTCGGCGCGCGTTGTGATCTAAATCAACATAAATATTGAAATAAGTACATATGCTCGGAAGTAACATTGCACTAGCCAGAACCTTTCAAGGATTTCCACCATTCCTATTCGGTGAGACAGAACGAAAGATACAATTGGCCTTTCCGCAATTAACATGAACGAAATAATTTCGGCGTACGGTCAGGAATTCATAATGGAGATCAATATTGGAGATCAACATTGGTCTCTCGCGAAGACGCAGCCGTAACTGATCTGCGATTACTAGAACGTAATCAGGCCATGGCTATGAACTTTGCCATCGGCAAACATTTGGCTGAGAATGCAACTTGCGCTAAAAACTTGCGCTAAAAACTAACTAGGTAGGTAGGCAGGCAGGCAGGCAGGCAGGCAGGCAGGCAGGCAGGCAGGCAGGGAGGGAGGGAGGGAGGGAGGGAGGGAGGG
>ATSW01009071.1:0-16006 GCA_000444245.1 Botryllus schlosseri | reverse complement strand
GTCTCAGATACTTACGTATGCGTTATTATTGAGAGTACTTTGTTACGGATCACATTCACATGTATCATATTTGGTCCGTGGACATATCAGCATGCTACATAATTGCATGCGACACTTCAGCATCCGAAAATTGGGTATATGCGACACTTGAACATGTGGGTAATATTTGGGGCTAGCGCTGGATATGATTTAGATTGAGGATTGGGTTAGGTTGGGGTCAGGATATATATAAGTGGTGATTTCGAGGTTAGGGTAATTATTGGGGTTGTGAAAACACATGCCAAAGTGACGCATGCTAATGTGTTGCATGTTGATCTGTCGTTTTTCAATGTGTCGCATGCTCATATTTCGGGCAACCATCATATCTACCGACCGCGCTAGCATCATTTTGATAAATCGTGCTTTGTATAGTCTTCCTCGTGGTTGTTGGAAAGATGCTGAACTGAACGGATTGATTTTCCGTGTCTGGCGCTAGATCACGCGTATTGGATTCAACCAATTAACCCTTTCCCCGCGGGTGGATCCTATAGGATCCATGCACAGTTTTTCACAAACACGCTTCAATCAATTAACGACATCTTGCGTTGTAGGGGTCGTAAACGGTTACAATGATCGTCTAGAAATAGCGATTGTCGATACGCATACGACCAGCTATATATAAACCATTGCCTTATGGCATAACCTGTTCAAAATGCAGATTGAATACAGAAAAACGTTTCCCGCAAAATACAATGTGTAGCTCAGTTCGCCTGAATGAACGCTAATCTTATAATTCCTTACATCTTCCGTTCTACACGTCGTAAGCAGACACAGTTGTCGTTTTAGAGTAGTTGTTGATCGCAAGAGTTCATTTCAACCATAATATCGGCAATTAGTTGGATAGAACACTCTTCAAATTGATGAGAAATATAGCAATGTTCTGTTACGTGAAAAATGCCGCGCACGTATGAGCATTGGCACATAAGGCCATATACATTCACTTACGATTGTCTTACACAGTTGAATGTCACACACATAGTTAGATGCAGTCCATAACACTTCAACAAGATCAGTATCACGAAGGTTGATCGTATATAAGTTACGCGAAGCCAGTGCTAACCACTGCAGACATGGGTGTGGAAGTTGGCGCGAGTGTACGGTATTCGCGCCTGTAATACCAACATCATACAGACAGTTGAATCATCCGTTTTATATATGTTATCCTTGAGCAGTGTAGTTTGTCAGTATTCCACTTATGATTGAAATATATTGTATTGTGCCAAACGTAAATATATCGTTTTACTTGAATATATATGCCGCGATGCGCATGCGATACACAATAAACCATATTGACGGCATATCTGTGCCTGAGGAAGCATGGAGGAGTTGCAGGTTATCACTACCGGTCAATTCAACCACCATGGATTCATCTGTTGTTGTTCAAAGAGCAAGGTTTATTTCAACGCATAGCAATAAATCGTACAACTGATTGATAGGCAATTACCGATTATATACAATGATATTGTGACGGCCAGACTATCAAAACAACGCGCGCCGCGTGTGTGAGCCTCGTTTGCAAGATGCGCGACGTTGAGCACGTGTTACATAAACGGCCTTCACACTCGACTGTGTTACGGTATGAAGCTCACTCAGGACATTTTAGAAAGGTGATATTGCTGTGAAATCAGTCAGGCGATGATTTCACCCCGAGAGCGTCTATGTATGACGTAAAGGCAAATTCAGTAACAAAATTCTCTTCTAATTTTTCAAAACCTGAAACACTTCTTCTCATAGCGCTTTCAGCTCTCCCAGCTGATCAATCCGAGTAGCTCAGTTGGTTAGGCAGCTGTTTCCTGCTTACAACGATATATTGGGTGTTGGTTCAAGTCCCACTGTTCGGATTTTATGATCTTTTTCGTGAGAGCGGTAAAATTTGGACTCGAGGCCGACCGCGGAGATAGGTTACTCGGCACCACTAATCGCTATCAGTCTGAATCTACTATCCTAAATGGGACCTATATGTTTACATTAACTGTCAATATATAGTACATGATGCGTGTTCGCAAAACCCACACTCAAGTAGAGGAATGAAAGAACTATTTCGAGATTTTGATAAAGTTCATGTTTGTAAAGAAAATAACTGTTGACGGGTAAACCCGCATATAGTCATAACCGGTTTGTGTATTCCAAAGTGTTCGAATGCAATCTTCAATTTCAACTACGCATGAAACGGCAATTGTAAGCACACGTGACGGATAAATTTCCAACATAGTGTCGTTGTTAAAAGATTTTTTTCTCCAGTCCGCCTGCCTCATTTTATTGACCATCTTGCTCGCACGAAAGGAGGCGCTACTAAAAATGCAACGCCTGCGATGTTCGTTGCTGCCGTGTGCGATACGCAGGGGACGGCCGCCAACAATACGCCCAGGCGCGGCAATACCGTCGTCATTGCGGAGGAAATATTTGGAATATATCGAAAGATATCAAAGGCAAAATACAAAGATATAATCATTTCACGCTAATTCGTTATTTCTTAACGATTCACCCACGCTATAATACAAATGACGTATTGACGTATGACCCATATTTTCATACGAATGTACATACGCTTGGTAATCATCATTACATTAAACAGCTTGCCACGATTAAACTTTTCGCTTGAAGTTATTTAAGGACATACTGTGAAATCTTCAAACCATCGGGGTAAGGGAGATTAAACATCTCGCAATGATAGCGATATTCAACTCCAAATCCGAACACGGTAAATGTCATAATTTCATAGTCTATATATCTTTGGGGTAGAGTTTTCACGAAACGATGGTGATGGATCTTTCGTAAGGCACGGGTCTCGAGGGCTACGGCGTCGACGTGTTGCTGTATTCGTTGACTGTCGGAAGCGGCCGGGTGTAAAAGCTGTCCAAATGAGAACTTAAACGAAGGTGTGCGGATTGAATCGTGTGGATATGCCAGGACGGAGACATCGAGATTTCTTCGCATTCAAGTCTCTCTGCGAGATCTAACTTGTACCTCGAACGTATTCGATTTGGCAGATATCATTGGGAACTAAACTTCGACGCGTATCGCATTGCGATGCAATGTTTCATCGGTCGCGACGCTTATAAAGCGATGGACATTCGTGAATGCGATTAGTACTGTTGGTAGGTCGAACAGAAGCCACTACTATAACGACAGCCGGCAGCTTTTCAAAATGTCGTTCTTTTCCGCCATCCTGCACGCCACGGCCGTAACCAAGGCCGCACCTTTGCCGCTGCCGTCGTGAGACATCCGGAAAGTTATTCTCGCGTCGGGTGGCAACAGTTCCCGTACTTTGGTTTCCATGAGTCGTCGGAAACTGAAAAATAAAGCGCGTTAGCCGACCGCCATACAGCCCTTGTCGTTTAGTGACACGAGAGTAACCAGAGTAATGCAATGAGTAGCCTACTTCGCTTCAATGCATATAGTCTGGTTTTTGCGTTCGACAGCGTGAATACATGGGTCGGGTCAACAATAGTTGTCGTTACCATATTGCACCATATCTTACACTGTAAACGCGTGGCTGTAAGATATGCAGTGGTCACTAACAAAGTACTTCTACTATTGCGAAGCACTCCAAAAAAGTCTCTCAATTACACTGAATATCACCATGTGCAGAAACCAAGCATGGTATTCAGATCAAATCACATGTATTCTATATGTAGGCTACCACATGAAATTTTATTTAGTGTTAACTGCTTATCATTCCTTAAGACTTACTTCGGGTGCTTCTTGAAAACAGTGCCGTCTACTCCGACGGTCATATTTCTATCCGTCTGAGCGCCGGATGCTCGTCTATTCAAAAGTATCCTTTCCAACAGTGCAGCAACACCGGATGCACATAAATGCGCTGCTCTTCTGCTAACCGTCTGCCAAGTAAAAGGTATTATTAACGATATCTGTTAGGTGCATATCAGCAACAACAGCTTGCCAAAGAATAGGCTTAGTACGCAAATAACTCTAATAACCAATTTGAATGATATTTTGGAGATAACTACTTCAATTTTACGCAAGAATCCAACTAACATCGACCATTGCATTATTTTGATACTGGATAGGTTCGAGTGCGATATTTTGGTAACATTGCTGTTGCGTGAAGTGCGACATTGCGTATTACGCATTCATACTCTATGTTCTGGCTTCCAAAATGCAATGGTTCCTATATCATAGCCTCTTAATAAAACTTGTGCCAACAGTCAACAACCGGGGAAATGAAATGTTTTTCTTACCTCACAAACTTCTCGCAACGTTTGTCTGTCCGCTAGAGTGCATACGCGATCCGTTCGTAGCCCGGGTATAGGAGGCATCTTTAGGTCTGGCGAGTCGTAGCCTAGATGCCGAAATATTTGTGCAGCAACGCGTAGGCTAGGTGTGCGATCTCTGCAGAGAACAAAAGAAAAGTTCCCTATCTCAATTCAACCGTAACAGAACAGAAGGCCTTCTTACAATTCTACTTGTGTAACGAAGGCTGTTTCAAATTCTCCTTTGCTGTTCAGTTTTTCTGAAAGTTTGCCGTTTAACATATCCCCACTTTTTACAAGGTCCACCAAAACGTTGCGTACAACTTCGCCCAAATACATGCCGCTGATCATCTTCTCGTATCTGAAAAGCACATTTCATTGTATTAATATATTACTGCATAAGACAACTACCACATCATCCGGTATAGATCGCTGTTTGCACATTACGCTATTGATATACTGCCATGAGAGCCTGACCCGTGTTTTAAAAGGTGTTATGGACACTCGACAACGTTAAGCAAACAGGCGATAAGTAATTTAGTTTGTTTTTATGGATTACGGATTAAATCGAAGCGGTATTCACCGATTCCTAAATGCTTGAAGACTACTTTTATACGTTTTCTAACTCATTATAATTTGGTTTTACAGTGACTACATAATGCATACATCAGGTAAAGATCACTTTGGATGTGTCGGAATATCGTCGCTGCGTGGAAATATAATCAATTGTCACATCGTTTCGGAATAAACTGATTGAGACTAGTTTCATTTTTAAAAGCTGCAAACTGAAAACAACTGGCATTTACCAAGCTACATCCTCATGGTTGCATGCCTACACCAAATTTAGTATTTGGTTACGGCAAACGATACAGACAGCCTGTTGTTATTTGACACACCATGTTTGTCAGCTTGATGCCACTGACGGAACAGTTTGTTATGTAATACTTATGCACACATTAACAGCGGCAACGTGGCTATCAGTCAATTCAATTAAAGAACAAAGATATTGAAGCGGTCATAAATTCATTTGACGGCGTGTTACGAGTTGGGCGGATGTGCGCGTGTGACGACCATATAAATAACCAAGGTTGCTCAATGCTCATACAGCCCGTGGGCAACGCACTAGCACTACAACCGTTTCGAATGCGCACGTTTAAACGTATTGGCGCTCGCATTTCCATTGAAAAGAGAACGGATAGTAACCACCAAGTAGACGTACTTGAATTATTGCTTCTGTATCGCCGCATTCAAGCAAAACCAGTCGTACCGGTTTTTCAAAGTATATCTCTATTCCGGACCTTGACCTCGAGTTAATTATTCGATGCATATCTGCATTGTTCATCTTGCTTTTTGTCATAATAAATAGGACCTTTGGAATGCCATACCGGGGCCTCAGGCCCGTACAGTTAAATGTCAACGAATGTTCAAAATTACATATTAGTGAACATAACGCAGGCTGTAAAATTACTACTGTAAAGTACTGGGTATGTCGTGCGAGTGCTTGCGACGGCTTATCCTATTAGTAGCCTGGCTGCTACTGTGTATATCATTTAGAATTCGCATCGTACAAATGTTAAAGGTTGCCTTGTCTAAATTAGCGTTGTAGTACGGGTTTGTTTTGCCGCCACACTCGAAATACATGGTTGGGAAATAGATGCAAATAAGTATGTGTGTTTACCAAATTTCCTCCATCCAGGTAAACGACAGTTTAGGGTACATAATTCTGCTTTCACACTCATTCTAATATATGAAATCGAGTCAAATACTCCGACCCTTATGGATATATATCTCATGGGTGTAGGGAGGTCTGTTTAGATGTGTTGCCTTTTTAGGCTAGTGATGGTGGTACGCGAAAACATAAACAAACCCACCAGTGGTGAGTATCCATAAGAATCGGTGTATTTGACTAGTTTTCACTCATTGGAAAGGGTGTTCCAGAAATCGCCTTTTATCTGATATGCACCCTAAGGTATGCTGAAAATCGGGGAGATACATGATTTCCGTTTCCAGTGAAGAGCACAGTATGGATTGAGCCATCGGCGACGCTAATATAAATATTGCAGATAATCGGGATCGAAATCTNAGATTTCGTTGTATTGGATTTGACATTCGAACTAAAGCAATATATATCACATCAAATCTCNGAATTAACAGATCAAATGTGCCACTTGGGCCTTGTCCTAACAAGTTCGACAATGGTAATTGTGTCGCCTCTCTATTCTCCGAGCNCNATTCAAATACGTCGCATTTTCGAATCAAGAACGTTTNCTCACAGCATGCATNCGGGGTTGATCGAATTCCTGTCGACTTCTCTGTCGAATTCCGTGATGATGTCGTCGAGTTCGCCCTGCTCGCCGAACGCGCCCCATTCCGTGTTGATGCACATCTGACCCTCAGCGTTCAAGTCCTCATCCTCCGCGATCTTGTCAATGTTCTGCATGCTTTCCATGTAACAGGCGTTCGTCCCGGTACCTGCAAAGAGCCGTCATTTGACACTTCCATGCAAATGATGCGTATAATGCGTACTGGCATATGGTCGCATTATGAAATGGTTAGCTGCTCGATAAGAATGCTACGGTGGTGGTTTATTCACCGCAGTAGCCATACGCTGTAAATAGGTGTATTCGCTATAAATTCGCCTTCCGTGGGGTATACTTCATTCTGGCGGCACTTCCTGATAAGACATCAGACTTTTATACCTATTCCTAATAGTTAAAATGAGCCATATGTACACCGTTTCATATGGAGGTAAATCCCAGGGATGTATTGCGTACAAGATGCGGGTATCAGCTTCGCGCCCCTTCTAGTGCTGATACAAAAGAAAACAGAACACACTACACCCCTGGGATACATCTCAATCTGAAACGGTGCATTTGACTCATTTACACCAACTGGAACGGGTGTAAAGAAGAGCTTCGACATGCCATGTTCGATTTGTACGACATGAAATATGATTCTTCTCAATTTTTAATTAGTTTTGCCCATGCCCAAGGACAACAAGCAGTTGAAAATTGCTATCAAACAAGCCTTCCAACCGTATTAAATCATGGATTGGCCCCCAAATAAATTACGTGGTAGGAGAAATTGAGAATGATGCCAATTCCATGGCGTTTAAAAAGACTTAATTTCCGATTTCGTACACTCATGTACAAACTCCATCTCTATCTGACTATTCCGTTGCTCCAAGTGTTTATTGTTTATGCCGAGTCGTCGTGAACTAATCCCAGTTCACCATTATGCCTAAGTAGCAAGCCGCGCCGGTGATCAATAACGCATCGGAGCGTGATGCTAACTTGCTTACCGACAATCATTCCTAGTGCGCAGTCGTGGTCTTCGTGACCGCACGACATCATGGTGCCGACGGTGTCGTTGACTAGGGCTACTACTTGAAGCTGGTATTCTTCGTTCATGCGGGCCACTGCCTCTTGTAGAAGTCGAACCACGTCTTCGCCAACCACGCCNGACGCGCTAAATCCTTTAGTCCACCGTAGCAAAGTACCCTGNAAANACAAAAATGGATTGCTGCATATTTTTGTGAATTCANNCNGGTATTAATTAAATTANNTATATAGTCCGCATGCATCTCATGTGAANNTGCATTGAATTNGANCTTGTCCCGAAAGTTGGTTATTACNGGGTNTGTCTCNNATTCACATTAGCATTAACATGTGGAACATCTCAAAATAGGATATACAAAATACAGGTCTATACTCGTAATCGTCTTGTTTGACCCTCAGGTGTATATAATATTAATGCAGTCACCGCGGCAATTGCGTAAATAGATATAAAAAAAAATATGTAGTGCAGAATGCCGTTGAGAAGATAAAATGTTTATATCACGATTTCACTATAATTGCATACACAGTTATTTTGACTAGGAAATGATTTCGGTTGTTGTCAGATCAATTGAACTGTATGCAATGTCAGTCGGTATATAAAAATTGTTCTCTTAAAATAAAGGGTTGTTGATATACAATCTTCATTCAATTCTCTGCTAGTTGCTGACGATTACCACTGACGAGTGTCAGCCAAAAATATTCGGGCCCATTTCAATATGAATATACTATTCAATTGTATATTGAAGTTGTGTACCTCATGAGACTCTTCAAATAAAAGGGTAAAATTCGTTTGGTGTTTTACACACAGAAATATCGTACACTCACGTATCTATTTATGAACTTATACAATAAACCACCCCAGATTTTAAATTGATTTATAGTTTATACGCGAAATAGAACTTCCCGATTTGTCGGTTGAGAGCCAGCCATCACAGATTGTACAACCGCAAAAAGATATGTTATTTACGATGAGAGGGAAGGCCGTGAAAATTTTCCGACACCATTGAGGAGATACAGCGATTAAGAAAAACTACCTCTATCGTTTTACGGAGATTTTACTGCGGGGATTGTGTACTTTACGTTGTCACATCATAAAACTAGTACTTGCGCTGTTTTGCATAACATTAATCGTCATTGCGCGAGAGGTAGACTATTTGTCTCGTGTTTTTGCCGACACGTAGCAATGCATTTTATTATCACATCATGGACACTTGCATGGTGGATGCCTGCTTAGTGAAAGCAATCAGCAGTAGCAGATTATACAATTATCCACTTGATGACGATCACGATTTATCAAACAATGACACTACACCGCCTCAAGCGATTAACACGGCATTCACTGAAGTCCCGGCCGAATCACAAAATTGATTTGATATCGATAAGAAACCAATCGTGATTGCCCGTTAAATATTTAGTAAATCAATGCATAGACACCGAGGTACAAAATATGACCTATCACTACTAGCGGATTATGTATTAGTTTTCTTTATTATTGTTGTGTCATTATCGAAATAAGGTCTCTCCAACTGTCCTTATATGAGATACCTATCTCTATCTGATGGTATTNTGTTCTTAACCAAAACTGTGAACTTTCTTTGTNGGTACCGGGGNCTGTAGGAAAAGTGGTANATCACCNGGGATTGCACTGTANNACCTGCATCACNCAGATTACATATTCACGAATTATNACACGATCANTCCCGTTNGATCTCAAGTGCATGATAGAAAACTTTGAAATACGGCATTAAATCGCAGGGATGAGATAAAGCTTGAATGCCAAGACGCCCNAAGCAGTTACATCTCCAACTTCGTACGCATGTGTGACCTCTACCGGAGACAAAAGATGCCTTCATAAAAGTTATACAACATGGAATCGACGATGGAAAATTACCAAAGTCCCGGCCCCGGCAACGCCTTCGTTTACAGTGCACACAACAAGGTCGCTGTGTGTGCGGCGCGATTGCGCGCGTATCGCCGATGTGTGATCAGAATGTAACCCACTGGAAGCACACGGCAACGTGATGACAAATATTTTTCTATATTTTAACGCTAACTAAAGCAACCAGCCCCACGATTATATGTATCTGGTGGATCGACATCAGGCAGTGTTCTATCTGATTTAAATGCTTTGGAATCTAAAACACGAAATAGGATGGGGTCCACTTGATCAGTTCCAACGTCATCGCTACATTGCTACATTCCACAACGTCACAAAGAGGTGATGGCGAAGAAAACAATTTGGAGACTAACATTACAGAATCGTTGGCTCTAAACTCGAATATTGTTCGGACGTGTTTCAAAAATCAGCATAAAGACGATTCAGAAATAGTCTGCTCCAATGAACTATGCCCAGCATAAACCTTCTACAAGTCAACACAGAAGAATGTGGCTACATACAAGGTGTTGTTTTTCGTGTACGAGGTATAATACGACTGTACATCGCGAAATGAATAGTTAAGTGACGGTTATGCCGGCGTTGGACTAAAGCGACCTTACTGCAAGTACTGAGAACTCGATGATTTCCGGTGTTATTGCCTCTGCACGTCGAGTATGTTGAGTATTCCACAGGCTGTTATTCGGGATAATAAAGGCAACACCGGCGAAGTATAGAATTGCTGATGTCTCGGTGTTACCAATATTTTGTGCTCGCACGTATGATTGGGGCGATAGAAAAACAAAACAAAACTTATCCAACACGCAAAGGAACTGTAGAAATAGCAACTCTCAATTGGGGTCAATGAGAAAAGCCCACACGAAAAGCAATCGTTTTATTGCGATGTCGAATGCGCGATTTAGAAAGCATACTACCTGTACTCCCCCGGATATATTTTGACAGTTTCTAAACCAGAGATTGTGGATCGCTGTTTACATCATCAATTAATGGCGCACCAGCCTTCGGATAACAATGTCATAAGCGAAAAGTAGCGTGGCCATAATTTGACGAACATCTTTTCTCAACGACAGTTCGGTTTCCAACGAATGAAATTATTCATCTGTAGTTCACAACAGGTCGAATGTCAGCAATATGCCGCAGGTAGAATTCAAACTATCACAAAAGCGACTTCGATAGAGGTCAAGGTCCGCCTCGGAATGAACTGCTATTTTGTTAGAGTGAAGATATTTTACAAACAATTTAGGAAGCAACGATCCAATCCGCCATCAAAATTCGATCAACACTAATGTCACACGTAAGTATTATTGTGACAAAGTATGGATTTCAGGAGGCTGACAATATCAAGATAAACGCGTTTCGACGCTAAATTGGTCGCAAGCTCTCATGACATAATTAGATGTATCAGTACCGTGAATAATCATAGATTCAAAGCAGCCCATTATTGCCACGGATGAAAAATATCAAATTCGAAAAATAAATGAAACGCGGTACTTACCTGATCCTAAAGCAGCGCGAGAAGCATTAAATATCAACGTCACATTAGAGACACGTCATTTGAAGACGGACAAGTGGGCGCAGTGGCCAACACTTACTTTGTCTAATCCGTTTTGCACGCAAGGGAACGAAAACGTAAATCCGAGCGGCAGCTTCACGCTTTTCATGTCGTAGATTTCCAGGAAGTTAGCGATCGACTCGGCGATGTAATCGAAGAGCTGTACGCGAGAAGCGATCCTTGGATGTTACAGTCTGGATGAGATGTGAAGGAGGGGGTATTCGTTACCTCTTCTCCGGTTCCCGTCATGACTTCCGCGGGCATTTTGTAGACTTGGTTGTCCATGAGGATTCCGCGGCCGCTTTTGTTGATTTGTATTCGCAGAACGCGGAAATTGGTGCCTCCCAGATCCAAGGCTAGAAATTCGCCCTCCTCTGCAAAAAATGTCACGTTCGATTAGGCGAGGGCTCAGCGCACATCATACGGGGAGGATTTGAAATTTTCAATTCCTAATTTACTTCTCGATTCGAGATTCCAAACCAGGTCCAAGCTCACAATTAATCTCTTATCCTGGTCAAACCCGAGTCCAAGTAATGACTGGATTTTGTTGTTCATTAGTCGCATAAAAACTATAAATGACCAAACCCAAGTCACATTCCGTATCCAGGTTTAAAAAAAAACGTATATCGAGATTTGATTCTAATCCGGCCTAAATCGCCAAATCCACTATTTTTCGTTCCATAATAAAAATGCAAATTTTTCTCCGCTAGTGAAGATGCAGTGGCAGCAGTGCTATTCAATGTCCAGCAATATCGCACGTGTCGCCAGATAAAACAGTAGGCATTTCATTATTGAGTCTGCATTGACTGCGTCAACAGCAGTACTCGAGAAACTTTTCTAATTTTCGTTTGATTCCGAGACGTACTATGGCACACTTCGGAAAATTTTCCATATCCATAAAACGTTTACAGTTACCAACCAGGTAAACACTCATGGCTGTGACGTCAATGCTACAGAGAAGATATGTATATATAGCTGAGAATAGTTAGTTCGAATTGAGACCGGAATGCATTCGACGCGCGTGTAAAATTTGCCGTATGGCTCCACAAATGCCGAAACGTGAACCACGTGACCACAAAAGTCAACGGCGGTCGTCATGACGAAATAAAATGAGTCTGAATTCAGCCCTGCGGATCTTATTGCAGATTGCCGCTTTCAAAATCGTACATAACGAGTGTGCCACACGTTTCAACAACGTGACTTGTCTCTTACTTCAAGGTCTAGGACCGCTTCGAGAGAAAAACTAGCACCGTGGCTCGGTGAGCACGGAACATATCGAGACTTCACTAACGGCAAAACGCGGCTTGAAATATGTCATGTGAAACTCTGTACACACATTGGAAAGACACAAGACGCAGCAAAAATCACATGTTATCAACGTTCTCTTCTGTGGCTAATTTGGCTCTCTCTCTCTCAAAATTGAACGCGAGGTTGAATTGGGATGGCAAACGCCCAAGGATGTTTCCGACAAGGTAGTGTTGCACGGTCCTTGTTTTTCGCGAGCAATGTAAATTTGCACACGCAAGAATACCTATGTAAGTTATCATGATATGAGTCACTGGTTCGTGGAAATCGAACCGTAACGTATATCATTACACCTGGCATATACAAGACGTAGTAGTATGGGATGAATGTCGGCATTTATTTCAAATTAAAGCTGCTGGTGGTTGAGTCTAAGGCGTTTGACCCGCAATGGAACACAATAGGTTCATTTTACTCCGCGCAACATGAGCCATTTCCACAAAGTAATATACGGGCGAAGTGAAGAAAATCAGACGGAATACAATAGAACGTATGACACACGATATGAATCCACAATACACTCCAGGCCGTGATGTATTGTCGCGGGTACATGACTGCCAGCGAATAAACATGGGCGTCGAATGGGTGTTTACAGTGCTTGCTGAGAGGACCCCGGAAAAACAGTTCATATCACAAAAACCAAGCGAAATTACGGCCTGCCAAACCCACCTACACTCAGCAAGCCGTGTAGTATACGTTTCCAATTTCTAGAGTCAATCATTGATTTTTTCCGACCAATAAATCAATGAATAGATGTCATGAAGATTCGCATTACTTGCAATAGTGGCTCTCAAAGTATTGGCGGCGAAGGTTATAAATTTGGGTTGCGGGCGCAAAAGACCAATTTGCAT
Organism: Botryllus schlosseri; assembly: GCA_000444245.1. Classification (NCBI taxonomy): domain Eukaryota; kingdom Metazoa; phylum Chordata; class Ascidiacea; order Stolidobranchia; family Styelidae; genus Botryllus; species Botryllus schlosseri. The sequence continues at coordinate 2,816 of ATSW01009071.1, read as the reverse complement.
AATATTTACCGAATTTCGCAATTTTTGCACACTTTCTTAATTTTCAATACCACTGTGTTAGATACTACGCGACTATAGTTTGTGGCGACAGTATGACCGGAACATAGAATTTATGGTAATCTGATCGTAAGTCATAGCAGCCTCTCACAAACTCAGAACGCATAATGTTTTGCAATGGGTGGGATTGTAAAATGATTCGTAAGCGCCAATTACAATGAGTCAATGGGTCCGCGGGCTTGACAATATATTGCCAAGTAGTTCGTGATGGGAAAAGGTTGGGAACTATTCATGTTGTGCAGGCTGACACATAGCGCACAGTACGATGGAATCGGACATAAGATAAATCTCAGTGACAATAATCACACTGCCTCACGACTTTCCTGTGTAATAAATTATGTTTCATACAATTGCGTTTCGCACTACAATTGGTTGTCCGCACCTTCTTTGCTTCTGGCACATATCACACTAAAACTAAAAGGTATCATGGCCATATGAAGGTATTTGTTTCGGTGTATGAGGCTTGCGTCGCTACTCGCTCGAAGTTGATAAACTCAGATATTGGCGGACTGTAAAAGTTTGGGAACCAATGACCAAGAACATCGCTTCTACTGTGTCGCTCACATTAACAGTTTTACAATCAACCAGAATACTAAATGTCAGTGAAGTTACTTTATAAATGACGCAAATGACAAGGGGTCACAATAATGAAGATGCTATATGACCCTCGGCCATATTCCGCCACTTTCTGTCACTTTCATACTTGACTTTCACCCAAAAATCTCGCCATACACATCGTAAAAGCACAATCTTTCAGTTTCGGTTTACAATGGGTGTAAATATCTGCCATATGGTCCATTGGCTAGTCACTCGACAGTCATAACCCATTGATTAATGAGGGGTTACAAGACGGCGAACGTGGATAAGACAAGTAGCCAATCACCGATCTATTAAATCAGAAATCGTTGAACTGTATGTGTTAGGTGTCTGAACCCTGACTTACTGGCAATTACAGGTTGTTTACTCAGAATTTCCCATAAGTGCCTAGTACGGAATAAACTCGGACGGATGGATATTTAGGTCGCCGTACGACAAAACCATCAAACTTTGCTACGCGAGAATTTACTCCTCTACTTTACGTTAGTTACCAAGAATTATTATCAATATATTAGGACAGACTAGAATCACTAGGACTATTGGAGTGGAGTTTATTATAATCTAAAACAAAACTAGTATACTTATATGGTTTAGTGCAAATTCAAGTACAATCGCCACATGGGGCCTCGCAGGTATAAGTCACGTGACGCAGAATAGTCTCTATACGCATCACAAGCGTCATAAATATCGTGTATAAAAATTGTGTATATTTACGAATGCAACTACTTTGAAAAGCCTATAGAAGCAATTGCAACCGATTAGCAATGAGTAGTCGTTTTTTACAATTCCCTAACGTGCATCAATGCTGATATCTGGTTTATGATAGTTTGCGTGTAAACCTGGGCCTATTTCTGCAGATGTACGTACACATAAACGATTGAGAATACACGTCGCGGAGGCTAATTTGTCAGAACCAGATTTTGATCTTGATATCTGACATTGGTTCATACTGGTGGGCGTTCTTGTGGCTTTCCACGGCTTCTCCGAATCGAAGACGAAGGCTGATACCACAGGGAGTAACATGGAAAAAGTTTGCAGATAAACCGGTTTACTTACGATACTGCCAATGGCGATTTGAACGCTTCTACGCTATTGGTTGGTATCACAGGGTGTGTTTTCAGTTTGGGTAGTTTTGAACAAGTCTGCAATCTGCACCATTGATGTGCAGTACATGATGTTATATATCAACGGAAACGAGAGCAGCAATAGGTTTGGTCGGAATCGCCAGTCGGCTCAATACATCATATCAGCAAAACTGAAAGCTTCAAATATTATCTCTTGCAAGCACAACAGTTATTTGATAGCTCTGGAGATAGAATAGGATAGAATGTGATGTTGGTGACTCGGGTAGGCATTCTGCATCTCAGTAGAGACACATGCAAGCAAGTTGCGAACGCTGTTGCGTACATGCAAATCAGACTTTGGTAGACTACATACACGCTGCACAGGCAAGATGGCTCAAAAGCGAAATGTTGTCTACAGACCACACAAGATTTGCCGAGGCATAATAAATGCAATTCCGTCGATTGTGCTGTCATTATATGATAATAGGTGACGATTTCGCACTGGATACATATGAGTCTTACATTTATTCATCACCATTCATCCCAATCCGTCAGATCATACAATAAAATCGGATTAATGCATGTCACATTCGACAGCTCTCATGCTGTTGTGAATTTGAATAATGACGAACGCTGGTGCGCCAAAGTTACCGAGTATAAAGGCGACAACGTAACGGGTTTCAACTTGTCATCAACGCTGGACGGCCTGTCACTTTGCAAAAACCTTTATAGTCAAATGAATCAGGCGTCAATGATCTACTAATTCTATAATTAATGCCCTCGCCACATCATGAATGATTTACGCCGGTTGATAATATAATAGCAAGATTCGAAAACGTTACTTCAATGTCTCGGACGCAGACCAAGTATTTATCATGGCAAGTGGGAACCAACTTGTTTATTTTAGCGTAGATGTTGAATACCATGCTGTAGCGCCGACATAACGTGTCATGAATGAAGCGACCGTGGTGAGGATATTGATAGAGTGTTTTTAACGACATTGCTTGCATACACGATAGTGGATTGCGTTTAATCCATAATATATACGCTTAATTTAATCTGACTGTACTCGAAAGTGAAAAACTACGACTTCTGAGA
>ATSW01009069.1:0-19135 GCA_000444245.1 Botryllus schlosseri | reverse complement strand
TCAAGTAGCCAGTACGATTTGAGAAAAAAAGTCATTTTTGAAGAGCCCTACTATACAATAGCATCTGCAATAGGCCTGGAGTGACATATAAATCATTTGCTTGCCTGTGACCTAACTATCGCGTCTCGGGCGTAACATGCTTTGGCTCCTATCTCTCGCTGGTATGGAGACAATGCGGTCGAGTTTACGCTAATTAGTAATTGTTTTATGTAATATTGATTAAAAAGCGACATCGCGAAACTGAATAACATCGAATCGCTGTAAACAGACTTTAACGTGCGAAATTGATTCCCGCTAATACTTGAACGAAACGATCAGAAGATGTGTATCATGTCTCCAGTTCCGAAATACGACAAAGGTTTGAAATCGGTGCCATCGAGTTCGGACATTTTGATTTGCGAAAACTGTAGCCGAGACTGCGTAATGCGCGCGCTCATTTATTTAATTGTTCGCAGGAGATCAGGGACTCGCTAATTGACAGCACTCCCGGACTCTTTGGCAAGCCTATCATACGCCTAAAATCGTCTATACGAAGAGATTATATGATCACCATTTACACATGTACATGACCCGAATTGAATTGATGCTATATTGGTTAATTTGAAGAAAAAAATCCAAATCCCCGTAATTTTTCGACTGGCTGCGCGCCTAGCATGTGCTGAGAAGGACCATCCTAGATCTCCTCTCCCGACCAGGCGCCCAAATATACGTTCTGCTTTTCTTGAATCTAAATTTTGTGCGCCCGTATTCGTTTACAAAACCATTCTTGAGCTAGCTATAGCTTCGTGATAGGTAATCGAAGCGCGAAATTGGAGGGTGTGTTGGTTCGTGCCTGCAAATTGGAAATTGGAATTCATTTGTGCGCAGATTCGTTTCTCTAACAAGGCTTTGCCAGTGACATAAATCAGGAAATGTAGCAATACAGCTTAAACACCGATATTATGAGAAAACAATTGTCGTGACGAAAGGTAGGCCTACTCAAATATAGTGTCACATTCAAAACCGATTCGAATCGTTTGAACAGGGAACCTTATACATTCCGATAAACTTGATTGCTGGATGTACTCGTATTGAGAACAACACTATCGAATATTAAACTATTAGGCATTAGATAGACAGTGGATTGCTATTGGTAAAATCGTGGCATGCGTCCGGAAGTGGAATTAATTCTAGCCCATGGTGGCCAACCCGCGCCCTTAGAAGGAAATTTGTGCGGCCGTCAATATGTAATTCAATTAGTATGCGTTGGCGGCCGTCGACATGCAGATTAGAATTTACGAATTGACCGATGTACTCCCGAAATGCTTCGCGAACGTAAATCGGGAAATGCACCAATGTTTTAATCATCAAACAATTGCCGCGATGCGAGTTGGTCAACGCGAAGCAAGAACCGCAATTGCTGATTGGCTGCGCGATTTCGCGTTTGTAATTATCATGATTGTCTGCTTGAAGCATTCGACAGCTGTGTGTTACTTGCAAGGCCAGTGCGTAGTGTATTTCGTTACTCACGCGGGGCATTGCGCGTGAATAACATTGATGCAACTGCAGGTTCCGTCGGACGGACTGGTAGCGCAAGTCGCAGTAACACTTCAAATGATCGTACCGTTTTAAGATTTCATTAAATAACTCGACTGCATGGTTTTATATTAATGAGTGCAGGGCTGATATTAAAACATCACGCTAATGGTTTAACTCTGCACGTACACCGGCGGCATGCAGTAAAGTGCGTTTTCGTGCGACGATGACGTCATCGATATTATGACGTCACAAGACTTCGCCACCTCGTAAAAAAATAAAAGTCGGCGCCTATATCGACAGGGCCATTGTTAAGGCATGTCGTTGACGCGATGAATCAGTAAGGATTGCCGCGCACGCTTGTAGCAATCAGCGACCTAATTTCGCTCGCGTACAAACAGCAAATTACCTCAGCAAGAGACATCGGACTCTCGTTAATTGGCAAAATGCCTTTCGTTAATCAGTAACACGCTTCTTAATTTGTCCGCGAGTTACACTCTATAATACGAATCACTGGGCACGATAGCTAGAGGTGATGCGCCATTGGAAACAAACATGAAGAAAGGTGTGATTTCACGTTTTTGATCAAGGAAGGTTTTTTAAAGGCTTGCTGAACCCATGTATAATAAGCACCCCCCCCTATTTTAGGGCAAAAAATCGGTAAAATTTTGCGCATTTTACATGGAAAATTGCGGTATTAGGCATTTAGTAAACAGTGGATTTCTATTGATCGGATCGCGGCAAGCGTCCGCAATCAGAATTACTTCCAACCCATAATTGGTACAATAAATAGAAATAGGTCGCGATGTATACAGTCCTTGATCTTTTTGCGTATATACACATCGATTCACTCAAATGCTTACCGCAAATCAAACGCGAATCAGTAAATGCAGCAATGCGGCCAAAATTGCTGTACTACCGTAATTTTCCAAGTATAGTACGCCCCCATGTATAATACGCACCCCTAAAATAGCATGTGAATTCTGTGAAAAAGCCTGTACCCATGTATAGTACGCACCCCGCATTTCAGTACATGGATAGTTCCGATTTCGTATACGATGTCATTCTGTCTTGCGATGTCACTCTTGAACAATCATCACAGGACGATCGCTAATCATTATACAATTAGCGGGATTGTCTTTAAACAATAGTATATAGCAGCCAAAGCCTGCGAGGCGGCGGCACGATAGTTCAGGCTAGCGACACGACATCTTGAGCACGGTAGACCTTTTACATATGCGATTGCTAATCATTATACAATCAACGATATTGTGTCTAAACGATAGCAGATGGCAGCCAAAGCCTGCGAGGCCGACGGCAAGTTAGTTTAGGCCAACGAACCGACATCTTGAGCATGATGCCTATTACAGATGCGATTGCGCCTAGGCTAACGGTTATGTCATGCGCAACAGTTCTGTTGGAGATGCAACTGATTACACAAGCGATTATATCTTGCGCACATGGCCTCTTGTATATTTGATTGTTCGGGCCTGTCGTTGACGCGATGAATTGGCGAGAATTGCCGCGTGCGAGTGTCTATTGCTGACCTCATTTCGCTCGCGTACAAACGGCAAACCAACTCAGCAGGAGATCGCGTGATTGTGCGCACGGCTCTCGTTAATTAGAAACGCGCTTCCCTCAATTGGCAGCGCGTCACACTCTTTAATACGAATTACTACCCGCGATGGCGGAAAGTGATGCGTGATTGGAAACAAACATGAAGAAAGGTGTGATTTCAAGTTTTTTATCGAGGGATATTTTTTCAAGCGTGTTGTTCCCATGTATAATACGCACCCCCCGATTTTAGGGCAAAAAAATCGTGTAAATTTTGCGGATTATACATGGAAAATTACGGTAATTTGCTGAATCACTTTCAGCCAATGACTAATTGCCATCGCGGGTAGTAATTCGTATTATAGAGTGTGACGCGTTGCCAATTAAGGGAAGCGCGTTGCTAATTAACTAGAGCCTGTGCACAGTCACGCAATCTCCTGCTGAGTTGGTTTGCCGTTTGAACGCGAGCGAATCGAGGTCGGTAATAGACACTCGTGCGCGGCTATTCTCGCCAATGCATCGCGTCAACGTCAGGCCCGAACAATCGCATATACTAGAGGCCATGTGCGCAAGATATAATCGCTTTCGTAATCAGTCGCGTCTCCAACAGACCTGTTGCGCATGACATAGCCGTTAGCCTAGGCGAAATCGCATCTGTAATAGGCATCGTGCTCAAGATGTCGGTTCGTTGGGCTAAACTAACTCGCCGCCGGCCTCGCAGGCTTTGGCTGCTATCGACTATCGTTTAAAGACAATCCCGCTAATTGCATTATGATTAGCGATCGTAGGTGATCGTTGTGATGATTGTTCAAGAGTGACATCTTGGAACTATTCATGTACTGAAATGAAGGGTGCGTACTATACATGGGACAGGCTTTTCCCCAGAATTTACATGCCATTTTAGGGGTGCGTATTATACATGGGGGCGTGCTATACTTGAAAAATTGCGCCAATGGTTGCAGAGATAACTATGCCTTATGAAGCCAAAATCAAGCTCAGGTTCAGTGTTTCCACATTGTTGCTGATATCCAAAGATGTTCTGAGAAGAACTGCAGTAATGATTGCTAGGCTTGGCTCGGTGATTCAAATAGCGGTTCAATACTCGAATCCATATCGAGCAATAATTCGAATGATTTGAGTCGAATAGTAAGACTCTAAGACATGTTTTCTAGTATTGAAATCATATGCTTATTGCCACTTAGGGGTGAGTTATCAACGACAATTATCGTTTCGATATTATTTGCCACCGGGAGTGGATGAAAACTTGAAACTTTAGTGGAAATAGCATTTAATAATATAACCATAATATGGGAAATCGTGATCAACCAACAGCATCATCATAAAGTCAGATGACATAGGTTATGGTTGAAAAATACCAAATATCCTTAATATGATTTGAAAATGTCATTGGATTATTCTTTGCAGTCACATAATATGAACATATTTCAATTTTGAACTGTCCGAACTTTTCATTACAATGACTCACAAGCGCCAAATTGTGCACTTTGCACTTTATAACATGCCGCTGTTGTTCATGGAATGCCAGCTCTGCACTCATTAACATCAAAATGTACAGTCGAAATATTGCATATACCATAATTCGTACCTTTACTGTCATTCAGAAGTGGAACCGTGCAACCATTCCGTCCAACAGCGATCAATTTATTGTAACATAGAAGCCTCCCGTTCGAATGCATCAAATAAATCAGATTTCGTGCCACTGAGAATTTGGTGTCGCATCAATATCTGAGAACGGAATTCGCGCACGATGAGCCACGTGATTCATGAAGTAAACTATGCACTGGCACGCGTTGAGTAAAAGGCGCAACGCATGTGCGAAGCGGACAACAATGATGATTACAAACGAGAAAGCGCGGAGCCAATCAGTGGTCATTCCTACGTCCACCACAATGCGTTGCTGACTTCACCTTGAGTGGGTCGCATCACTGCAATTGTTAGCTGAATAAAACAGCGATTTCGACAGCATTCAGGCATTTGCTGATAGATGTTCACGAAGAATTAGTAAAGTAACGATTTTGGAATGAATCCCAATCCAGGCATACACAATAACAAACTGTCCAATTTCGCACTCCAATAAAAATGTTTTCTAAAGAAATGGATGCGTAACTCATTTCAACGCGTGTGTGGCGCGCATCGATGGAAATAGAATATAATTGAAAGGAGGATAACGTAGATTTGATCATCAAATTGCTAGTTATAGTCTTGGTCTGGACTATTCGAAATTGTCACTTTAGCACAGCAGACACATTTTGGAATGCATTTTGATTGTGAACCTAAGCCGGCGCTGGGCCACTTATTCATATGATACAATCGCACAAGCTCGAGCATTGATTGGTCTTTGCCATATCTCTCTGCTGTTACCTTAACAGGTCGTGGTTTATTTGAATAATAAATTTAAAAACTTAGTTTTGTATACGTCAGTGGCGGCTCGTCCCAAAGGGCAACTGGGGCATTGCCCAACCTAAAATTCTGATAGCCGGGGCATGCCCCGGTTGCTCTCATAACAAGCTTTCACTGTTTATTCTTTCAAAGCCGCACACAATAAAGAAACGGTAATTTACTCTCTCATATTCATAAAATTACCGAGCAAGCGGGGCAACATAGCCCCTAAGGTGTGATGTAACAACCGTATCTATATCTGAACTATGTTACCGCCAAATGCTTTTAGTCGGCCTTTGTTGGTCGATTTTGATGGTGTTTCACACCATGATAATTCTTGAAACTTTGTATGTTATTTCGTGAGTCGTGACGGTGGTTTTCAACTCTGCCCCAAGTTTAGGGGTTTCTACTTAAAGGGTAATAATTCCGTTTCCGAAGTTCACTGTGTGCTGATCCGTCATGTATCGCACAGAGATTTTACTCAAAAGCCAGTATTGGTGTCCATTGATTTTGACAATGTTCTATACCAGTGGTTCTCAACCTTTTTGTCTTCGCGGACCCCTTTCGGACCGTCACGGACACCGCGGACCCCCACGGAGTATTATTTCAAATTTAGCTCAATTATCGTGCAATCGTCATCTGTCTGGTCTAAAATTATAACTTTATAGGATTAGTGATAAACAGCGACAAAATGACTTTACTTGAAAATAAGATCATACTATGTAGTAATTTGGTTGACTTCTATTATTTCAAAGAAAATTCTGCAACTGCATTTCTTGAAATACGTGGTCGTGTCTTGAAAATCCGTGCCTTACTTTGATATGAACAAGTGCGGAAAACCCATTTCCACAACTAGGTGTCGAAGAATGTGTTAATACCGCGTAACGCTTGCGACGATACATTGGGTATGATCGCAACAAATATGGCATCAAAATTGACTAACATATTTTTTAATTAACATATTACGTCAAGCCTAGACATTTTTATCTAGCACAGGGGCGGCCAGCGCATGGCCCGCGGGCCAATTATCGAAACTAGTTATATTATCAAAAATAAATTACCCAGGTACTTTATTGTGAACTTGCAAGGCCAGCCAAATTAGATTAGCCTGACCTCAAAATTTGGGATGTTGATGACCAAAATATTAGTACCGACGTATTGGCGTGTCCCGATGCCAGCAACATTTTCGTATATCCTGGTATATGACAATAAAGTAGAATATTCCGCTCACGTATTAGCTGATATCTTCGAAATTGAAAAGTCCAAGTCCCGAATAATCGTTGAATTGCCAAATGAGTCCACCGGTAGGCAGAACAAGGCGAGCCACAATTTATGCAAGTAAAATTATTGTTGACCGAATTCATTCATTGACATTGAAAGATTTTCGCGCTGCATGTGTCTAAGTCATGGATGCACATGCACACTGAGTCTCCATGTCATAATTTTCATTGATTTTAATGCGTTTTAATATAAGTATCGTTTTCACCAGTACCCAATCGGGTAAATTTTATCGATATTTAAGTGGCCCACACAATGGTTCGTAAATCTCAGGCCGCCCTTTGACCGAAAAGTTTGGCCACCCCTGGCTAGCAGCTTATCTTGAAGTTATTATGGAAATATTATGGCTTATACCATAGGAGAAAATAGATTTTGGTAAACATTTCGAAGTCACCATGATTGACCTTACTCATCCAACTTTTTCCACACAATCCCTAACTGAAGCATCTCTAAACAGAAAAATGTTTGTATCGGTAGGCTATTGGCAATTTAGCAATTAATATGAGTCTGCACCGTACGTAAGGTATTCCATCTCAAATGGTAATTCTGTTCATGCAAGCTCTGGAGTTTGACTAGTAATGAACGAAACTGCCTCATTAATTTCCGAATTAAAAATAATAAAAATAGGTTATCAACTATTTTCAGGCTTCGCGGACCCCCTGAAAATGTTTCGCGGACCCCCGGTTGAGAACCACTGTTCTATACCGAGATCGGTCATTACATTTGGCACGGTAGGCTAAGTCTTAATGTAAGTATCGAACGCTGTACCAAGTTTCAAGTTTGTCATTCAACTATGTTAGTGGTAATTTCGTTTCCTAAGTCTCGTGAGAGCTCACCCGTCATTTATCGCTAACAGATTTACGCAAAGCATGTATTGGTCTCAATTGATTTTAACGATGTTCCTTGCCTAGATCCGTCATGAGCTTTTGCACGGTTTTTCTTGATTTTAATATCGAACGCTGTACCAAGTCTGAAGGTTGACACTTAATGATTAGGGCAGTAATTTTGTTATAATGGTCGACTATGGTAGAGATGTGTGCTGATCTGACACTTTAGCCTACCTAGCGCATTGCGGATTTCACGCAAAAGCCGGTGTTTCTGTGATAACGTTAACTGTGTTCCATACTGAGATAGGTGATGAGATCTTGATATCATGAAGCAGTTTACTAACATTCTCGGTTTCCATTCAAATATTTACTTTTATTTTATATTCTTCAAGGTCAATTTCGCCTTGAAATTGTGGCCTTCAAGCCATTTGCATACAACCTCCTGTTAAGCGCGATAGCTATTTCGTTTTCGATGGCGGCTAACAGCTGATCACTTGATCAGCCTATTCCTCGGTAAATTTTACACTAAATTTGGTGTTGGTCTATTCGTATTAATTTTGACAATGTACCACACCGAAAAGGGTCATGAGGCTACTCGGTGATGTCATGTATCACATTGTAACAGTGTACTAAGTTTACGGCTATCATCCACATATTTATTCGGTAATATATTTTTCAAAGGCGATTTCGCAGCAGACATATAGACAGTAAGCCGTATGCGTCGTGTTACAGTCTCCAGTTTCTAGGCCAAAATCTCCTATGCTTTACCGAGACCGAACCTCCTAGGCCGCTATCCCTAGTTCTTCAGAACGATGTTTTGGATTTATTATGACAGGCCCAATCTATGATATAACAATTGCGTATGTGTCCGAACTTGTTGACCTTTCCAGTTCGGCTTACGCAATCTTTCGAGTTATAGTCATTTCCATTTCTGCATATAATTTCTATCTAATTCCTATCTAATACCGAATACTGTGCTCTGTGAATGCATGTTTTCTGTACCACCATCACTACCGTGTGTTATGTATTTTGGTTGGATGAAAATAAAGACTCTCCCTCTCTTTAGTCGGGCCAAGTGCGAACATGAACCATGTTGAATCTTTTTTTCCTTACGCCGTTTACGCAGTTACCACACTTAGAGGCACATCTCACCGGCAGACCTCTCGCGTGTCGCGGCATATACGTTAAAATCCCTGTTGTCGGGAAATTCATGTTACCTTACCATCATTAAATTACTTGTTTACGTTAGAAAATGCCATATTGACGTCATCTTGATGAAAAGTCGTTTGCAGCCCTTGCCCCACCACCCGATATTGTGAAGAGCCGTCAAGAAGTCGCTGACACTAGGAAGATTTTCTGACCATTTTAATATCTGCATTTGTGTGCATATTTAACCTGATTAATAGATTAGAACTGAAAACCTACTCACCGTCATAAAACACCTCATTTTCTTCAAATTTCCCCGTTTTTTTTTTTTTTGCGACTGGCAACGTCGCTGTTGGCTGTGCCGATATTGTTCATAACCAAGCTTGACGTTCTGATTTCTGAACACAGTTTGCAAAGATCATTAGGAATCAGCTAAAATACTTCAATCTTGTAGATTTGGTCTTGAATGTTTCCTCCACTCTTCTAAAACAAAGAATTTTGTGGAGCTGTGAAGAGCATTCTCCCAAAAGGACGATATGGTGTCAAATATAGTCATTGCTGATTACAAAGCAAAAGATAGGCAACCCGATGTCTCCAAGAAAGAGGTTTCTCGGAACCACAATCTCGACATTCACACTCATGTGTATACTGGAATCGAAGATAATGAATGTGATATTTGTGGGAAATTGTTTACTCGAAAACATGACCTAAAACGTCATGTTGATATACATTTTGGCGTAAAAAGTTATGAATGTGATGTATGTGGAAAAGCATTTGCTCTTAAGGATCAGCTCAAGAGACATATGGATATGCACCTTGGTGTCAAAGATCATGTATGCCATGAATGTGGAAAAGCATTCACTCAGAAGGCTCAGCTCAAGGGTCATTCCAATGTACATGCTGATCTCAAGAATCATAAATGTGATGTATGTGGAAAAGCATTTACCCAGAAGAGTAACCTCAAGATTCATATGAATGTGCACGCTGTTGTCAAAAATCATTCATGTGATATATGTGGAAAAGCATTTACACTGAAGAGATCTCTCAGGCTCCATTGTTTGAAACATGCTGGCCTCGAAGATCGAAAATGTGATGTATGTGGCAAGGTATTTACCGAGAAAGCTGGCCTCAAGAGTCATATGCATGTGCATTCTGGCATCAAAAATCATGTTTGTGAAATATGTGGAAAAACATTTACTACAAAGAGTAGCCATAAATCTCACATGGATATACATGCTGGCATCAAAAATCACAAGTGCGATTTATGTGGGAAGGCATTTACTAGGAAAAGTCAACTTATTGATCATATTCATATACACTCCGGTATCAGAAATCATAAATGCGATGTATGTGGGAGAGGTTTTATTCGTAAGACTGACCTCGCCCGTCATATGGCTCTGCATGAAGGCATCAAAAATCATAAATATTGATTTACTGAGACTACCTAACTCGAGCATCACATACCGCAGATAAGCATGCTGACATCAATCGTGTGGCATTCTTTAAAAAATGGATCTTGTAAGGGTGGTAAAGTGTCGTTTAGATATTTATGCTGGTGTCAATTAAACATGTGATGTTTGTTTAACACATTTACTTAGACCGCCGCATCAGGTTCATATCAATATGCATGCTGCAGTGTGGGAAGCATTTACTCTGAAGTCTTAACAGACGTGTTACATCACTGATATGCTCTGTTTAGTTTATCAATACCGATAACGTCATCATTTCAGAAAACAAATCATGCTGGAAGAATTTGAAATGACGCGAGTATTCTTTCGATCGAAAACTGCCTTTTGACTAAAACATGTGAATTATGATGAATCACCAATATGATAAAGTGGGAGAGTGAAGGCTTAGTCGCTGATGCAGTCTGAAAACGACAACTACCGTTGTATATTTGTCGAGATGACGAGTAATGTATAGACGGTACCAAGTCGTTGACTGGGACTGGGCAAAATCAATTACCTGAGTCGTGCATTCGAGTATCAGAGCGGCCATATCACTAGGAAAGATGTGGAGAGTTCAAATACGTAGCTTATATGTGTACACAAAGACTATACTGCCAGTTATGCACCACATTCAAGATAATTTGGTATCATTCTTATATGTTTGGTTGTTGTGACAATGTTGTTGATGGTATAGGCTGATCACGTCTTTTCAGGCATGTCATTTTAACTAATGCGATACCATCAGTGAATGTCTCAAGGTTTAACATACTTTTGGAACTAAGATTTCTATAGACAAATCACCTATCGGTGGCAATTAATATAAAGGTTTATACAGCTAATCAACAATTAACTCTCAGTACTGAAAATGATTAGAATTAATACTCGATTCATGTTTGAGTAATCAAATCATTCCGCCCAGTCCCATCGACAACCAATGAAACACACTCTATGAGCCCAGATATCTTTCATGTACACAGCACATTCATGCAACGACAAACCATTGCAGTAATTTAGCCAGTCTGAAAGAGACGACTGTCATTGTACATTTGTTGAGTACCGTTGCAGATATGTTGTCAGTCACTTACATTTATTGACATTCGTTGTCCGTTCGCTCTGCATTTGTTGATTATTGTTGTGATATGCGTTCTTTTGTGTGTATAATCATTAAGCCATTGCTTATTCTATCCTGATTCTTATAGTCAATGTGTGTCTGATTCTTCAGTAATTTTGTACTGATGCTCATGTGGTAAGCCGATCCCATTTCGATGAGCATAATTATTGATTTGCAATTGAGTTGAATCCATTTACTTGCATTTCGTTGAATGCTGATTATAAAATGTCGTTTGTTCTTGTTTAGTTGTGCATTTGAGAAATCCAATAGTTTGTATATGTCTGGTGCATGTTTGTTAATATGCGATACTTCATTTTACTTATTGATTCCGATTTGATATCATAGTAATGTCTTAAAAAATAGACATCACTACTGAAAGTATCCGTGAACTACTGTGTGATGACTGATGACTCAACTTGGGAACGGCCCACGGGAGGTTGATTTCCTGGCAGAGGAGGATTTGCAAAATGTATTGAAATCACAGAAGTCGGAACAAAACAAGCTATTTATTTGCTAATTNGCACCAAAGGCGAGCCAATTTTATTGACACTTCGAATCCATGTCACTGATTATATATTTTGCATGAGGNAATCCCATTTTTGTGAATATTCAACAAATATGATCAATAACTTCCAAATTGCCATTCTTACATACTNATTATAACGAGAGCCCGACTAATATCNGATTNCAGANCAATTTCCGAAAATAGAACAGCTTCAAATCCATTGTTATGCTTGGCCGTGAATTTAATCAAAAAAGGCTGAATCCTGACGCTTGTAAGCTATTAAGAAATGCAATATTATTCCCAGTGCAGCAGTCACAGATTAGCTCTTTCACTCCCTACTACCATGTTGTGACGTCGTGGATATTGCCAATATTTTTTTGCTTCGTGGTTAAATCCGATATTTCTTTCGAAGTCTGACATCAGTGCAATATTATTGACGAACCAATAATTGGTCGACCCTAATTACAAACTTCAATTTATTGTGAATTGCAGGCGCTACTCATGAATGAGCATCTGGAAGACAAAATGTGTCAAGAGATCAGTCTCAATAGCAGTTTAAATCACACACACATCGTCGGATTTCACGGATTTTTTGTTGTTCTCGAATTGTGCATTAGAAGGGTAAAGGCATTTTCTTACCACGAATGTAGTGTTATGAAGTGTCGGTTGCACCTCCATCAGGTCTGTAAGGCTCATTACTAACAGATATGGTCAATGTCCATGGATAACTAGATAATTCTAGTTGTCACATTAGACTTAAGTAGAGCAAAATTCCGGTAATCTAATACTAATCTTATTTGTTGAATGTTTCTTTCATTTTAATTCAAAGTTAATATCTGCTTTTCCTGACGATGTTACGCGAGAACTGTATAGTCCGAAACGAGCCAAGCTTGGTGTACGGACATATTACATTCTCGTGCTCATGAGATGAACTTATGTAATGTGTAGGTAGATATCACTCTAATTGTTATGTAATTTAGGAAAAAATGTAGCCATAATTCTAATCTAGTTTAGAAACACCGCTGATAAAACTCTGATCACTACAGCTGGGTACAATAATCTGAGTACAATACTCAAATATGAATCATTGTATCGTTTGTGGTCCGATGAAAGGTACATATGTGGAATATCCATCACATTCATACTGCTTCAATGTCATAATGAGTGATACTACAATAGACTTGAAGACTAATACCGTATTCACCACTCTATTATAAATTCAAGTTTCTTTCTAATTCTGAAGGTTCACTGGTCTGCGAATTTTTTGTCAGCTTTTACCAGCCGGCTAGCTCCAGAAGGTTGTGAACGACTGATTTAGATGTTCCAGCAAATGATATGTCAATCTACCAATCCAATTAGATTTCATTTTTGTTGTCAGTTGAAGATGGAACTTAACAAGAGAAGACTACTCATCAGAGAACCTGAGACTCGCTAGTACAAACAAGAGATACTCCTTGAAATCGTTACCTTCACGATGGAAAAAGGTCATTCACATGGGTATCAAGGTAACATTGCTTGCTGTGGTGCCGGACTTTACAAACTACTGGATTTTTCCAATATGTCCAATTGAAACTAGAACTAGAATTACTCACTTTTAAATTAATCACCTCCCAAAACTCGTACTAGAAGTCGAGTAACTCACTTTTGAATTACTTACTTAACTCCCAACTAGAACTAGAATAACTTACTTTTGAATTACTGGGTTTTCAATAATTGTAACTACAAATAGAACCAGAATAACCCACTTTTGAATTATTCACTTTTCAAAGCTCGCAACTACAGCTTGAACCTCCCCCTTTAATAAGCGCAACTACAACTATAACTGAAATTAAACACTTTTGAATTACTCAATTTTCAAAACTAGCTACTACAACTAGAATTACTCATTGCTGAAGACTCAATTTTCTCAATCATGAGAACAATTGTTTTCAAAGTATTTTCAATACAGTTTTATGCACCACCAATCACTGTTATCAATAATCATACAGATCAGGTGCGGCCAACCCGTGTCACGCACGCCAAATGTGGCTCGCGAGAAGGTTTTGTGTGGTCTGCGAGGTAATTCTCGAAATTATTTATAACATCAGGTAAAATTGCAAGGCCAACCAAAATTTGATTAGCCTGACCGCGAAATTTGATCATGACTAAAGCACCAGCCAGCTCTGACGCATTGGCGTATCCCGGGACCAGACACATTTATCGCAGATCTTCGTATATGACCATAAAGTAGAATGTTTCGTAGCGGATTATTTGACTTGAAATTTTTCTCGGCACTTCGCATGATTTATTGTCACGAGATTTCTTGCATTCAGTATTGGAACCCACTTCTGAAAATTATAAATACATGTTATTTATAGAATTCAGTCTGACTATATTCGTAATTAGTAGATAATGTGTCGTCCAACATGCGGCTTAGCTTGTGCACTCGCAGTGAGATCGTCGGCTACGAAACATTTGCACAAAATGATAGACCCATATTCACCGAAACCGTCGAGATTCCTATGTCTAACGTCGAATAGTTCTGTCCTTACCAAATGAGCGCAGTGGTATACAGATGCGACCCCCAATATCTGTTAGTTTTTATTTTGATTTATTGATAGAATTCAGACATTACCTTGGAAAAAACGCGCGACCAGGCCATGACTACACACTGCACAGTTTCATGACATAATTGTTATCAATTTTAGAGCTTGGTAATATAAATCTTGTTTGTGATGTTACGTAATTCGGTTCTTCGCTCCTATTGGATGAAGAAAAACAGTTTCCCGCGCAATGGTTCGTAAATCTGATGTGTCCCTTTGTCCGAAAAAGTCGGCCACCCCTGATCGATAACTGAGAAAATACTTGCAAATTACAATGCAGTTGCACAGAGGAAGAAAATCGCAACATGCATTTTCGCGATGCAACTTTTGGAATTATACCATGATACTGTGGCACAGCAAATGCATCGGCTGGTTTTGTACCATTATAAAATTGATGTAAATGTAACCAAACGATACTTCCCACTTGACAAAATTGAAAATATTTGTAGTGTAGCTTATAACTGTCTGGGTCGAACAAATAATGATTAAGAAAGACTGCTAGTCTTTCCGTACATCAAAACTGAGTTTGATTCAACAGATGAGGCAGAAGACCCTGCGGCCTGCACCTGTGCATTGGATTAGGTGGATCTGACGGATAAAGCAGGATTCGGTATGGATATCCTGGTATCGTCACTATGTCTGGTTATGTACTTGTACACAGAACAGATAAAAGGAGCTGGGAATCTATTTCGATAAATTTCGAAAGCCTCGCGGTATCAATCACGCCTGCGTCTGATACACCACACAGTGGTGCTAGTCAGAGGCCCGTTAATGGGCCGGCGCCCGCACTGACAGTTCATCCCAAGCCTGAACCTATACTCCATGCGACTCCTCTACTCACAACGACGCTGTCACCGTCGAACCCTCGGAAACTAATCCCAGTGTCCAAATCCAAAAGGCCCTTCCAAGTAGTACGAATGTCCTTACTGGGCATGTATTATCTGCAAACCACGAGAGACCTTACACCTGTTACTGCAAGTGACAGTCCGACTTTCTGTGCCCCTGCTTATGGCAAAGTCGACATATCTGAAGACTCCCGACGTCAACATGCGAGCTCTGTCCAACGTAGAAGACGCTGCGCCTCCGCACGCCATGAACAAACATCGAAAAAGTTTCCTCTCAAGAAAACGGAGACCGTCAAACCGCCCTACCAAGGAGTAGCTGCCAAGAAATCGCTCGCAAACCAACGTTTTAAATTCGCGGAAGAACCTGAGTTCTTTCAAAGGTACGAAGAGAAAGTCAACGAGTACCTACCGGTCGCACCGCCAGATTTGCTGCCCAACTTTCGACTCTGTCAATTTCCATACCCAACAACGAAAGAAGCTAAGTAGCCTCAAACTGAAACTAGCTGCAGCTGTTTCCAACATCAAACTTGCTACAGACGTAATAAAAGATTCCGACTACGATATCGACTTCGCTCGCTACCGTAGCGACAGTACGGCAATGCTCCGCAGCATTCGAACAACCTCCGCTCGATTCAACGCTTTCGTCCGTCAACGACCGCCTTGAACCAGGATCTCTTCGTGCGCGCGTTATTGACATGTTTTATTTTTATTCTGTAGTATGTTTCTTTTCCATCCCGACTAAAATCGTTCTCAGCTTCCTTAAGAAGCATAACAAATCCCATGTAGTGTTGCCTTGAATCGATTGTTTACTCTTATTGCACGCTTTCTGTACGTTGGATTTGCTTTGCATATATCTTCACTCCCCGATTTGTCTTCATAATCCGAAAATCACCATTCCTTCATCATTTTGTGGCTCACTGATAACTGCCTTTTTGCAATTACGTTTCGCCACGGGGTCGGCTTAGGTCATGGTGGTTTCCCGCGCGTATTTATGATACCGTCACATGTGACTGCCTCGCAGCATGAGGGCAAGTGTCTTGGCACATGCTCATCCGTATTCTTCGCAGTATAAACAAGGCTGTGCATTGTGCAACGCCGTCAGTTTTAACTGGTATTAACGTAATTCCTCATTTAGAGTATGTGCCAGCGTATATTTTACCGATATGCTATAGTCTGGGTTGTTTGATCGTCATTCTACAATACACGCAAAAAGGGAGCTTATTGGGTCCGGACTATATGCAGTCAGTTAGAAATCGAAGTCAGTCATTATTCGCAGCGATTACTACTGTCCTACTCGCCGTCGAGTTTTATGAGTCTCTGTGAAGGACTGATTGTGTTGTCAGCAAGGACACGACATGCACCGAATATGTGCAGGAAGAAGATGGAATGAATGCGTTTCTTGTACACTTGGAACCACTTAAATTTCCTTTTTCTTCAGTTTAATGCAATAATACAATTTGTGCTCCCGTTTTCGTTCTTCATTTCGATTATTTTTAGTTAAAATAACACTGGTATAATTAGCCCACATTTGCGCCTGGCGATTTTGACATTTGAGCGGCGACTTTCGTGACCCAAAATGTTCATGATTGATTGTTGATTAAGTTCCATTTTAGTTTTAATATCAACTATCGAGAAAAACACGTAATGTTAGAAAATACAAAAGCGTTACAATTGTCACGGGGCTTCACTACTTAATTAGGCTACGTTTGTCTGCTTACTCCAGTTGCTGTTTATCCTACAATTTTGAAGACAGAGCTAACCTACAGACTTTTATAGTTTGTAAAGTGCGCAGTAGCTCACAGATAGGTTACCACTTGTCATTGAGATTATGAGTGAAATTGTCATAACGCGTTTACTAAACATATTGTCGTAAACTACACGTTTTGCGCGAGCATCTGTTGACAGTAGTCATTTTGCGTTTTATACCAAATCATGGTATTGGTATTGTGGAGTATAACTCAAAAAATAGCTGTCCAATATTAGGTTGTGAGCTGTCTGGTACTTAACTGAGAGACAGTCGTCATGGTTTGGTGTAGTGATAGTTCTTCGTACGATATATTTGTCCATGCACAGTTTATTCAAGCGTTTGCAGTATAGGTTTACATGAATCTCGTCACGAGTCAGTTAAACATGCGCTTATATAGACTCGTAATCATTGCCACAGGAAGTCATATTCGCATCCTAATATGGCGTGAAATACACAATGTTAGACATCATCATTCATCATATACTCCCGCGATCAGGTGCATCACATCTGTCTCCGCTGTATCACTGCTGTATCCCGGTATAAGTTGCCACAGCGTGGCAGCGGTTGCTTCTGATCGAAGTAAAGCCAGATCGAATGAGATCTGCTTACGGTTAGTAGGTTTGGAGAAAATAAGACGTTAGGGTAGCGGTTATAGTAGAGTCTGCGAGTATTTCTCGGTTTTCGCGTCAAGTACTCTTCAAACGATCGAATGGCGTCATGGTATGCATAGCGTGAGCGATAGCTGGGCGATAATAGGGCAAGTGTTGTACGTTGTTGAAATATATATCGGGATAGTCCAATTCAAGGTGATAGCCTATACAGTCAACTGCAGTCTCTTATGAAACTACTGAATGCTTTTGAAGTCGCCATTTTCCAGAGGTGGTCAAAGTAGTCAATAAAGCTACTCAAGTAGAAGTAGAAGTGGCGACGAAATAATCTACTCAAGTACAAGTAGAAGTACTTATTTTATGAGCAACCTAAAACTACTTGAAGTAGAAGTGGAATTGACTGACTTTAAAAGTACTCAAGTAAGTAAGTAGTTGTGAAAACGATCCTGATTGGATGGATAATAAAAAGGTGCAAATTGAGCTATGTGATAGGTGACGAACTTGATTCGTATTGATGCATACCAACAGGTATCCAATTTTCGATAGCATAAGCATTCGTCCACATCATGGGGTAAAAATGATAGTATTGATATGGAAATGCGATACTAATCCTCTGTTTTCTCGAACAACGCGTTTTGGAAATTGCATAGTATGGCGCCATCCCCCTATAAGGCCCGTAGTTTACTCGAAGAGCAATATGGATAAGTTGTACAGGATACGGTGTAAACACTTTGCGCGACCAGTAAACGTTAATAAAAAATATGCTGGACCGTAAATATGCCATATTGTGTACCTTTATTTCCAGAAATTAAAGGCATTACTGCACTTGCTTTTATACTTCAACATGTATGTTATTCGGACAAAAAAACTGATATTAATTATAACTCAAAAGTATATGATACTGGGAATTGAAAGTGAAATATAAATACCACGTCTATAAAAGCAGAATATGTATTTCATGTTTTTAGTCCGGAAAGTTTCAAAGGTGGCATGCTAAAACAGCTCTAAAACTAAAAAAAAGTCAAAGTCCACTCTTCCAGATTAGGACACGCCATGGACATATATATGCTAGATTACGATATGGCAAGAAAATGCTAGATTGCGAAACATCAGTTTCAAACGTTATGATGAGCCATATATACTGTGATGAATTATTTCATATGGGTGAAGGGCGACAATGTGGTGTGAACGGAACCAAGCCAACCCTCTACCTAAATTATATTCACCGATACTTTCGTGAAATCATACTGGTCACTCCGTATCCAATGCGCGCGAAGCGCGACGAAAATTCTGTTCTTTACTAAACTTTTATGAAAATTAAATGTTAATACTCCGTGAAAACAGCTCCGAAATTCCTCAGGCTATCTTCCTGATTGGAAGATTGAACTACTTCTACTTGACAAACTGAAAATAGCGAAAAGTAAGTAAGTAGATCACAAAATATTAGGAAGTAGAAGTAGAAGTAGCGAAAATCAGATCTACTTGAGTAAGTACCAGAAGTAAAGGAAAACTACTTGAGTACTTCGAAAAAGTAGAAGTATTTCGTTACTGACCACCTCCGGTTGTTAT
>ATSW01009066.1:0-14526 GCA_000444245.1 Botryllus schlosseri | reverse complement strand
GGCACATCGTGGCCGTCGACTACAAAGTCGCCGGCTTCCGAATCGACAGCGACTAGAGGCACGTCGTGGCCGTCGGCTTCCGAATCGACAGCGACTAGAGGCACATCGGTGCCGTCGACTAAAAAGTCGTCGGCTTCCGAATCGACAGCGACTAGAGGCACGTCGTGGCCGTCGACTACAAAGTCGCCGGCTTCCGAATCGACAGCGACTAGAGGCACATCGTGGCCGTCGGCTTCCGAATCGACAGCGACTAGAGGCACATCGGTGCAGTCGACTACAAAGTCGTCGGTTTTGGAAAGCAATATGTAACAGGGAAGGAGTGATCATTTTGCCAGGAATTTACTCGGCTTAGCAGCGAGGACTGACTTTGAATTTCACGACCCACGTGGACACAGTGGTGTGCTCTCCGGTATACTTACTTCGTGATTAACCTTCCCGCTATCGCAAATTTATTTAATCGTAAGACTTGTTGCTACGAATTATGACGTTTTACCAGCATGGACGCTTTAATTTTGCAACGACATTGCATAGTGCAACAATGATTTTTGCGTTGTTAACGAGGCGATGAATCACTGAATACTAGACAAGATCAAAGTCTTGGCCATGTTTGTCGACAACGTTAGAATAGTTATGCATATTTATTGGTGATAACTTATGAAATAAAAAGATAATAGTATTCTTTGACACGCCGCGTATTTTCTCGATATTGTAATCTGTACGCGAACATCGGAGGTGAGACACTTTCTAATCTGAAATTGTAATTATAGCATGTGCAGTATTGATTCGGTAGGTTCGTTTATTTTGTGGTTTGCTGTCATGATTTATTCTTTAAAATATGTTTTTTCGGTATGTCATATCGATGTGCGACATGATTAGTGATTGACGCCTATCTATCGATCAACAATAACATATGGATAGATTGCCGACTTCTGATGTGCTCTTATTGCGATGTTGTGTACCCGGTAGTAGTGTCATGTAGCGATGTAAATATATGTCGTGATGATATGGATGACCTTGTGTATAAAGTCAATCGTTCGAATTACCAAGTTTCAGTCCCTTATTCAATGGATTTTCCATGACGCACATTCTTTCGTTTATGACTGTGTAAATAAATGTAACGTATCCCATTTCCGAATGTCAGTATACCGTTGTCATTATTTTTCCTTGAATAAGTAAATTGAGCATTTGTATTCGAAGAAATTTTCCTGGTAAAAGATGTACGGTTGTGGGATAGTGGGTGCTGAGTGAAGATGATGTATCAGAAATGCGATTCGATGAGATTTATCCCGGGTCGGATGCAGAGGTGGTCAAAGTAGTCAAGAAAGCTACTCAAGTAGAAATAGAAGAAGCGACGAAAAATCTACTCAAGTACGAGTAGAAGTCCTTCTTCCATAAGCAACCCAAAACTACTTGAAGTAGAAGTAGAATTGATTGACTTCAAATCTACTCAAGTAAGTAAGTAGTTGTGAAAACGATCGCAATTCGTTCACATGGATTGTCTAAAGGTGCCGAGCTTGATTCATATTGATGCATATCAGCAGGAGGTATCCAATTTTTGACAGCATGGGATGAAAATGATGGTATTGATATGGAAATGCGAACTCGAACAGCACGTTTTAGAAAATATCATGGTAGTTTAGTCGAAGAGCAATAAAGAGAAGTTGTACAGGATAAGGTGTAAACACTTTGCGAGACCAGTAAACGTAAAATCTGCTGGATCGTAAAAATGACATACTGTGTAGCTTTATTTCCGGAAATTAAAGGCATTACTACACTTGCTTTTATAATTCAACATGTATGTTATCCAGACAAAAGAACTGATATTGATTAGAACTCGAAGTAAATGATACGATACTGGGAGTTGAAAGTGAAGTATAAATACTACTTCTAAAAGCGGAGCATGTATTTCATGTCTTTAGTCCAGAAAGTTTCGAAGGTTGGTATGCTAAAACAGCTCTAAAACTAAAAATAAGTCAGAGTCCACTTTTCCAGATTAGGACACGCCATGAACTGCTAGATTACGATATTATTATTATTATTATATTTAAAAGCAATTTTAGTGACGCATATAACAACTATGGCCTTTTGCGTCACGACATAACGGTTGCTAATCGAATCGATATTGCGATAAGTATTGCGATAAGTAAATACAGTCAACTAAGCATTTAGTACTGTCTCTTTGTCTTCGCAAGGAATTCCCACAGCAAAGGTAATATATAATCAATAGATATTATATTTTCCATGGTGAAGGGTACTCTCAGGTCCATTACGGCAGCTCTAAACTGGCATCTTTCGATAGCGTACTTTGCACACTCGATAATAACGTGCTCTGCAGTTTCTTCAACATGGCATGTGGTACAATTAGGGGTATCGGAGCATCCAATTTTGCTAAGATGGGAGTTGAGACGACAGTGTCCGGTCCGTAATCTTAAAATGGTGGTTTCGGCACGGCGTGGCGTGGTTAAAGTAGGTAGTTTTGTGTATATGTCAGGGCAGAACTGTCTGAAATGTGCTCCAGATGCGGTTTCGATGAAACGTTGGTTCCAGTCTTGCCTACAGCAACCTAAAATCAATGAGTTGGCCTCGCTAGAAGTAAGATCTACACTTTGATCAGCTAAGTCATGGGCCGCAGCCTCTTTCGCAAGTCGGTCAGCGACTTCATTCCCTTCAATACCACAGTGTCCTGGAATCCAGACAAAATAAATATCTCTATGGCTTTCATGTAGGAGATGGTGAGTTAGTTCTAATATTTGATTGGTAATATAGTTATTTTCACCAAGATGGTTTTTCAACGACAGCAATGCACTCAAAGAGTCACTCAGAATAGCAACTCGTTCGATGGAATTTTCTGAAATCCATATCAGTGCATCGAATATTGCTCTCAGCTCAATTGAGAAGATTGATAGGAGTTTCGAACATACTTTTGATGTTCTTATATTGCGATCGGGGATGTAGAAGGAGTACCCAGCACCGCTGATGTTTTTAAATCCATCGGTGTAAATTAGCATTCTGTTTGGGTATTGCTCAAAAATATAATCTCTGAATATAGCATCGACAATGTGACGTGGTGGATCGCGTCCTAGGGCTGTTTGCAATGATGTATCAATCATAGCGCATTTCAATAACCAAGGGCATATGGTTAGAGGGTGGTTACCTCTGACTTGCTAATCATCCAATATTTGAAGTCGGGATAAGAGATTGAAAGTCACAAATCGGTCTGAGAGTAGATTGTAAATTTCCTCCCATGAACCCTCCAATAACGGTACTTGAGACAAAGATATTGGTGCTTGAGAAAAAGGGGCATGTCGTTACACGAGGCCTCTAATACGCATATAGGGGTGCTGGACATGGCACCGCAAGAAAGTCTCACAGCTTGATTGCGGATTGCAATTATTTTCGTGAGGTGTGATTTCGGTGCGAAGAAGTACGCTTCCATGCCATACTCTATGATGGATCTTATCAGGCTCCTATACAGGGTTAATAGCGTTCGAGTGGATGCACCCCAAGATGTGCCGGATACCATTTTGAGTAAATTCATGCGCTTTGCGCATTTGGATGCAACGTTAGATGTGTGTATCTTATAGTTGAGTCNTTTGTCAAAGGTNACNNCTAAATATTTGANGGATTCCACATACCTCAGCTGATGACTTCNTAGTTTGAGTACAGGTTGTACATAATTTCGCTTTTTCGTGAAAACCATTGCTACGGNTTTCTCGACCGANACCATAAAACCCCACTTTACACACCATCGATGGATCTGATCAAGGGATGACTGAATNTTTTGAGCAAGTTNGTCAANAGCAAGACCGGNCTNCCAAATGGCACAATCGNCCGCNTAGAGTCCCAATTTGTGCGGCCCGCGNCGGCATTTTGGATTTCGAAGTATTCGACNATATTTAACTACCAATATTCTTTTTTTNATTTGAGNACTTAAAATTCGCTNNAAAACTACTCCAGAAGCCTGAAACTACTCATCAAACTTCACTATTACATAACTTTCAAAAGTTACGACACAGTAGAAGGTTAAGTATTAAGTGACATCACTTGTTTATTATGGTTAAACATGGCCCATTGATGATTTCTACTGAAAATTGTGATTTGGACTTGGGCGCGACCTTTTGTAGAATCACCCGGACTTAATCGGTGATATAATAAAAATGACTCTAGCTAAGTCGAGTCAAAAGGTACAGTCAGAGAAGGACCTTTGTGACGCGGAACGCCGTGACTAGGTACAAACACGGACGCAACAAACTATGAAACTGGTATGGAAAGAAGTAAAATATCAAAAGGTCGTAGCTTAAGTTTCGTAGCTTTTTAGATATCTAAGCAGGTCGGTATGGCAACAATTGGCATTATGTTGCCCTCTTGATGTATAGTGGGTTACATCCTGTGTCATCTTGGGTATCTTTATCCATGTTATTATCGGCAATTAAATGTAGCGAGTGTATAATAGTCGTAACCTATAATTCACAGCTGTATCATAAATGGATTCTTCGGCGATTGAACACTTCCATTGCTATTGCACAGTAATCAGTAGATTCAAGTTTTTATTGATCCGTTCAAATATTCGAAGGTAATAATTTAATTTGACTTTGGTAATGATGTGACCAATAGCCTATTTATCAGGCGTATACCCGAAACCCGGTTTTGGCTGAACTGCTCCGATGCTCGGTATCAAATCAATCTTTGTAAAATTCTAAAATTCTACCTATAATTGTGGCACGTCAAATGTCCGCTAGCTGCAAAATTATAACGCGACAGCTTTTACGATGTCCTCATATTTGTTCTCTCGCATGGTGTCTACAACTAATTATTTTGACAAACTATGCCAAGTACAGCAACAATCTTATTTACATATCTAAAAATGTTATCTTTTTCGTGCCAGGCGTGAATTCACAATAGTAATTCACATTTTTACGAGATGTGTGGAATGCCGGTCTGCAAGGTCCCGTCAAACAAGGCCTACTTGGAAATACATTGAATTCTCCTATCATTGGTGCTGCGGCCCGCGGAGCCATAGAAAGTAGGAAATTGGCCCGCGAGCACATTTGAGTTTGAGATCTCTGCTCTAGTCAAATGTGAATCAGAAAATACACTGGCAGGCTTGGCTAGCAGGTCAGCATCAGCCGAGTGTGTGTATTTATTACATGATTTTTCTCATAATGCAGACACAAATTATGTTCCTTAAACATGGAGACGTGGCCGGTACTCGCCATAAACTAAAAAGGCCGGTTCACGGCTGACTTCGGTAAAAAAATATATAGTGCTCCAAATCGTGTTGAAATGTCGGCATTCACCCTTATCTTCCATTGCTTGACATAACATCGTTTGATAGTGGATTACATTACATTACTTGACAAATTCGGATTAGGAAACGTATGACGTAACAGTTTAATGCACACACCTGGCTAAAAACAAGATTTGGATTTGAATATGGAAACAGTAACTTATAACTTTATTTGTTACGGCATATTTTGCTATATGGTATTGGCCTTATTTTGAACCCGGATTCAAAGTAAACGCATGTTCGGATCAGTTTACGCAGTAGATTTTATCCACACATTAACAGTAAGAAATATATATTATTCTAGTTTAAATTTCAAGGAACTTTTCGCAGGCTGGTCACAATTGAGCGCCGCACAATGCCCAGGTCTGACCTAGTGGCTGAGGGTTGGAATACACACATGACTCGAGGAGCTAGGTGACGTAGATTATAGCATTGATGAAATAGCCTACCTGCTGCTCAAAGTAATGTTCCAGTGGTGCGGAATGTCTGTCGCCAGCGTATGCAGTGATACGGACAAAATACTCATTACCCTCGCGGAGATCAGTCAAAGTAACAGTTGGTTCGCGAACCTCCTCCCTCTGAAATGCGTCACATGTCATCATCCGTAAAGCATGGCGAAATTTCAATGATACTTACAAAATAATCCCCAAACGCGCGAGTTGTCGGATAGTAGACAATAGTATATCTGGTGATTGCGTAACGTCCGGGAGATCGCCACGTCAGTACTGCCGTCTGCGGACCGGTGATATCAACGTTCAAGCCTCTCGGGGCAGGTATTTCTTGGATCTGAAAAGATTTTGAGGTCATTAAGGCANTTGAAGAACATTGCCGAGNGTGCCATTGCTTTTTAGAAGCAATGTAAAAACAATGTGGTAAAATATAGCAAGTTTCAATTGGATAGTTTTTCGGACTTTTGATATANTCAACGCATACAATCACTGACATGTTTGACCAGCGTCTAGTGATGGTCTTAGTAGTCACCGATTCTATTCAGGTAATGATAGAATGTAGAACTACCGTTGTGTAGCAGCAGGAGCATTGTTCAACACCGTCAAGAGCTAGAACAGTGGTTCTCAAGCTTTAACTGTCCCAAAACCAAAAATCTTCCAAATTACACATCTAGTAGACAAGTAGAGCATTAANAACCGTGTTAAAATGAACAAGACCATTAAAATGTGATTTTCATACAAAACAAGATGATTATGAGCATTTANGGCAGTGGTTCTCAACATTTTTGTCTTCCCGGACCTCTTTTGAACCGTCACGGACCCCCGCNGACCCCCTCACTATCAACTTTTCCTTCAAAATTAGCTCAATTATCGTACATACGTCATCTGTCTTGTGTAAATATTAATTGTAGGCTAGTGATGAACAGCCACAAAAAGACTTTTCTTGAAAGTAACACCGCACTATACGTACAAATAGGGTAGACTTATATTATTTCAAAGTGAATTTTACAGCTGTATTTATTGTCTTGGAAATGCGTGTCTTCGATTTGATATGAACGAGAGCCGAAAATCCATTCCACAAAGATAGCTGGTGGCGAATGTAATATTAACGCGTCACGCTTCCGGCGACAGCTTTTGGTGTGAGTTTTTAAAGAACATGTCACGTCCAACCAAGTAATTTCTATCTAGCATCTCATCTTGAAGTTATTTAGTGGTTATATCACAGGAGAAAATGGATTTCGTGGCGTGTTTTCAATTACTTCGTTGGAACGGATTAGGAATCAATTCAGAAATTTCTATGTCTAACGATTACCTACTAATTTGCTGAGACTGGCAACTACAAATCCAAGATGTTTTGCAAACATTTTGAAGTCGCCCTGTTGCACCTTGCTATCTCCAACATTCAATCCTTCCACAAACCCCAACAAAACAACTCTAAGCAGGAATAAGTNTGCATTGTCAGGCAATTGGCAATTTGACAATTAAAATGAGTTTGCAGAGTCGGATATTTCCTCACAGACGACTATTTTATTGATGTGAGTCCTAAAGTTTTAACCATTATGAAGCGAAAATGACTCATGCTTTCTCTAATTGAAAAAATACAAATTAGGTTATCAATAATTTTACAATTTTAGAGGTTTCGCGAGCCCCCGGTTGAGAACCACTGGTTTACGGCACATCAATGTGACTTTTGTTGTATTAGTTGGATTGAAGTCTTGACCTCCGCTGAACACCTGAGACTTGCTCAACAAAGCCTTGGGCTTCCTATGAATTTCGTGTGAAACCACTACTGTAGAAGTACAGATGTGTCTCCAGAGAAATTGTATTGGCTCAGCCTCGTCGATATTTATCAGCTTGCCCTATCGCGTCATCGATCCTACAAGTTAGATGGTCGTCAGTGCTGTTGGCCAGAGGAGTTCACATCTTGGTGAAAATGCTGAAAGGTCAAGTTTCCTGAACTGCGAGTAGGCCTGTGCCTGTGCGAATGGAAATACAAGTGTTTTACTCAGCTGTAGTTGGGCTAAATAGTAAATGAATGAAGTTTCCATGGGATATGTCACTGAATAGAAGTCTAGTACGGTGGTTCTTAACCGGGATCGTCACGAACCCCAGGGGTTAACTGAGCCAGTCTCAGTGGTTTGCTGGAAGTAAAGACATACACCTGACTGGTTCAGCAGAAAGCACACTGTTTTGAGGTAAATTTTCCTTATAATTTTTTGTTTTGCGTGCAAATCATGTTTTCAACTGGTTATGTTCTGTTATCAATGTTGTCGATGCCTAGATTATTGTGTACACCAGTGTTTTATAGCAATGCATTAGATGAGATGTGTGATGTGGTAGAAATATGGGGTACACCGAGGACATGCAGATCAGCATAAGGGTTCTTGTGGTGAGTAAAGGTTTAGAACTACTGTCCTAGTAACATTTTGATATCGGCAGAAAATACAAGTGAATTGAAAAAAAAGGAATTAACATTGACAATATCGGTATAAGTTAAAACCCCTGCTACTACTCAAGCTCTATGTGTGTGTGTGTGACATTCGACTCACTGCAGTAACAGGTATGCTGGCTTCTCCTTGCTTTAATGCAGTTGGCAAATCATATTCGACACTACAAGTGTACGTTCCCACGTCCGAGTCTTGAAATTCTTTTATCACCAGTTGCCGTTCATTCCGTATGGTGACACGTTCAGAAGGGCGCTGCATAAAAAAATTCTCNATAACAAATGCCCTTCTGTACCAATTCGTATAGAACACCTANGCATATTCATAGTAGATAGNAGCAAGACGGATAACTGTGCNATCGGAGGTAGTCAAAGTGACGTACAATTTGATTCTAAGCAATTTTGAGCAAAAGTGATCTCAACTTACATTCTACTNCAAAAATCCAAATTGTAAAAATTAGGCAGTTGTGCCTAAAACAGACTTCGAGAGGAGGTAGCCGGATTGTAATGACTCGAGTCGTGATTTTTTGATGAGTCTACTTGTCTCACACAATTGAAAAAATGAATGGACTTGTGCATGACTCGAACCAAGTCATATGACTCTAGACCAGAGGTCTCAAACTCAAATGTGCTCGCGGGCAAATTTCCTACTTTTTGATGGCGCCGCGGGCCACAGCATCAGTACTAGGGGAATTCAATGTATTTCAAAGTAGGCCTTATTTTCGGGTTTCGGGCATAGGCCTACTCCTGATAACTAGGCTTTATTGATCATGTCATTACCCAAGTCAAATAGATTCAGCGTTTGATTTTACCTTCGAATGTTGGAACAGATCAATAACAACTTGAACATAATGGATACTGTAGCATAAAAATTGAGATGTGCAATCACCGAAGAATCCCTTGGTGCTACAGCTGTGAAGCGTGAGCTGCGACTAGTTAATACTCGCCACAATTAATTGGCGATAATAACATATATAAAGATATCCAAGATGACACATGATGTAACCAACTATACATCAAAGGGGCAACATAATGTCAATAGCGGTTACCATACCTAACTGCTTAGATATCTAAATAAGCTATGCAACGCGAGCTACGACCTTTTGATATTTTACTATTTTTCATACCAGTTTGATAGTTTGTTCATAGTGTCCTATATGGTGTGGACACAAGCAAATCTCACGGCTCAGTGAAATTGGTCTACCTCACACTTTCCATTTGGTCAAAGGCATTTTGACGGTAATTTTTGACAGGCTTGCGCAGCATTAAATTTGATAAAACGGGTATCAATGAAAAGCTTCCACAGTACTGATTGCGAAAATATCAATTTTATTCTGTTTGTGGTCCTGGAACTCCTTAAAATAGGCCTCGAATGATGTATTGTAAGTGAGTTTGGTATTGTGACGCAACCATGCCGTCTGAGCAGCTCAGGAGCAAATGCGCACGAGAGGGAGAGTGTGAATGCTCAATCGCTTGCGCAAAAATGGCCAATACACTTGCAGCTTGCAGTGATCCTCACCGGCTTCCAGACGTCATTGCTGTGTCACCATACCAAACTCACTTACAATGCAACATTCGAGGTTTATTTAGTGGGGTTCCAGGAACACGAGCCGGATAAATTTATTTTTTTCGTAATTAGTATCACGGCAGCTTTCGATTGATACCCGTTTTATCAAATTTCATACTCGGCAAGCCGTTCAAATTACCGTCAAATTGCCTTTGACCAAATGGAAAGTGTGACGTACACCAATTTCACTGAGACGTGAGATTTGCTTGTGTCCACACCATATATAACACCATGGTTTGTTGCGAGCATGGTTGTACCAAGTCACGGCATTCCGAGTCAAAAAAGTCATTCTCTGATTGTAACATTTGACCCGACGAGCACGAGTATGAGTAATTCTACAGAAGGTCGCGTCCAAGTCCAAATCACAATTTTCACTCACGAATCATCAACGGGTCACGTTTTACCATCATAAACAAGTAATTTGACGTAATATAGTTGATCTTCCGCTGCGTGGTAACTTTTGAAAGTGATGTATTAGAGAAGTTTGATGAGTAGTTTCAGGCTTCTGAAGTAGTTTTAGAGCGAATTTCAAGTTCTCAAATTAAAAATAAATTGGTAGTTAAATATTGTCGAATACTTCGAAATCCAAAATGCCGTCGCGGGCAGCACAAAATGGTCTCGCGGGCCGCGTGTTTGAGACCTCTGCTCTAGACTAGGACGACAAAGACAGATATTTCATTGTAACTTCGAAGAATAGTAAACTCACCACAATATTGGTATTTGTTCTATCAGTCCTGATAGTTACTAGGAAAATAGGGCCAGCGAGTGAGAAAAATTGCTATATTATGAATGCCAGCCATTCTATATCACTCCAGCAAAGTTGAAGAAAGTGGATTTATCTGGATTGAACTGAAAACCGAACAGTGAACATAATGACTTGGACTCAGACTCGAGTCCCAACACAATGCCTCGGACTCAACCCTCTACTCGCTGACTTGGACACGAACTTCACTCGGTGGTGAATTGAAAATGACTCGACTTGACTCGAGTCAAAACTATAAAAGTGAGATTGACTTGTGACTCTGAACCTTTTGACTTGGTTGCAACCCAGGGAAGCAAGCAAAACCTACTCGAGTACTCCCAAAATGAAAGAAAACTAGAACTACTTTGTCATCGACCAACACTGTCTGCAATGGATCCACGTGGTGAAGATATGAAAATAAATGAGAAAGAATGCAAAATGTTACCGTTTGTGAAATAGGGGTGCCGT
The DNA here is from genome assembly GCA_000444245.1 of Botryllus schlosseri. Taxonomy (NCBI): domain Eukaryota; kingdom Metazoa; phylum Chordata; class Ascidiacea; order Stolidobranchia; family Styelidae; genus Botryllus; species Botryllus schlosseri. The sequence continues at coordinate 3,570 of ATSW01009066.1, read as the reverse complement.
TTTTCTTCCAGACGACGCTCAAAGTTCCGTCAGGGAAGGTTTGGTACAGACAATTTAAAAGAACCCTGTGCCCGATCCGAAACGGAGCCATCGGTAATGTCACGATATTGACCGGTATCGTCTCTGCGAAATAAGCATGAGTCATATTCAACATACTGTATGCTTACTAATAAAATATGATTGAATAATACATTCATGTTGAAATAAACCCGTGAATTTTTGGCTGACATTTGCCCGGGGTAATCGTCAGCATCTAGTAGTGAATTGAAAAGAACATTGTATATCAACAGTCGTATCACCAGATATGACGACACCAGCATAAGAATTAGGGTTTAAGGTCAATTTCGGATTACGGTATAGACAGAATTCTTCTGTTGGCACAAATTAGGTGGACGAATTTCAATAAAATGCGACTCCAAGGAACATTAATGGAAAAATGAACAACCCCTCCACGACGCAAAATATGTCATCTCGGTAACATATTCTTTTTCTAATGATATTCCATTCATTGAGTATGGAATTTGCAGGACCACCGGGCAGGAGATTAATGGTACAACGTTCATTTAATGCGATGAAAGTGCCCATAAGGGAAATAAATATTTTCCTTTAGGTCAGCTGATGAGAATTCAATTAAACTTTGCATTCATTGGTGGACACTTGGACAGGTAATAAACATCAAGTATCCTGAAAATTGTCTTCCTGCTGTCACGCCATCAATCTTCAGCAGAAGGGTGAATGATCAGCAGTGTAATTGCTCTCAGATATGAAGTGAATTACATCCAAGTACATAAATTAAATCACCACACCACACTGGTGCAGTAAATTACCGTCCTATGAAGCACAAGGACAGAGACTTTAATTTCTCTGAGGGCCATAAACTACCATCCAAAGAGCCATAATTTCCCGGGCCTTGAACTAGAACCATATTTTAATCATATCGTAAAAATGGTAAAACTGGTGGTTACCGATGATTTTGTCAAAAAATGAATCGCCTCGTGATGGAGGAAGGCTTTGGACTGTAGTCAACACTACTGGAGCTGTTGTAGGGGTGTCGGGAGAGATATACCGTACTGAAATCGGTGATTCGGCATCTCCTGATCTGTAAAAATATAGATTGATAAAAATAGATCCCATTTTAATGAAGTAGGCAATCATAGTCTGAATAGTCACTCATGCTCAGTAGTGAAGTAGGCCTAGTATTTTTATGAGAGAAATTGTCAAAAAACCTGTCTGACATTGTCCCTGTATAATGGTAACTAAATTTACATTAGAAATTGCACCTATTTAAAACGCCGATCCCGATAAACTGCCAAAGGCATGTGACACATTGATGAAGTCTGTTTTCTGAAACTGCTTACTTATGTACCTGTCCTTTTATTTTCTATCTCCATATGACCTAGTTTTGACAGGTCTTCGAAATTGCTACTTCCACCAGTAACTGAGTAGAAATTTGGGCCATACTTACACTTCTACTGGAGTAGCAACACTGACAACTTTGACCGCTGTGAAATTACTATTACTATCAGCAATTTTCAATTATAATACATTCTACTGTATTCTTGCCCAATTGCATCATAAATGTTAGGATATTGATAAATCTAGGCTTTAAAGTTTTATAACGTTGCCATATAGGGGTTGAAAAGTCGCTAATGCTACTCAAGTACAGTTAGCAGTTTAAGATTTCCTTCCAAGACATACCAAATCTACTTCAAGTGGAAGTTAAAAGATTGATGGTTCAAAAAGTATACCAGCTCGGGCAGCAAGAATAATGGGACGTTAATATTTTTTGGAAATGGGTCCTTGCAAATTGAGATATCAATGGATAGATACGATCAACTTAAAACCCACGTCAAGACGCTTAATGTCTACTTGACAGTGAAAGTGACTATTGTATCCTCCCATTTTAAATTCATTCATAAAAATGAGACAAACGTGTACACACTAGAATTGTTGGGCTATTTTGACAAAATTTCAAATGTTCGACACATTACGACTTCGGAAATTGTGCCCGCGAAATGGAATGCAGTCGGAGTACAAATAATTTTTTATTATTAGCATATTCTATTACAGTTTATAACAACTCATTTTCGTAATGAAATCATCACCTGCTATATGGTATCACGTACACTTCGTAAACCCCATTAGAGTCAAGCCCGTTGAGAGTGTAATGAGTGAGATCAGGAGGAACTTGCACTTCAGTAGGCTCATCATCTGTGTAGACATTTCTGGTGAAAAGAAGATTGTATTGCGGTCATGGAAACATTACTCAATCTAAAAACAGAGTTGAATGTGCAGTCTATATACATGATACATAGAGAGTAAACTGTACTGAGATCATTAGTAAAATCACACAATAGTAAAATACATACACTGTTGCTATGCTATTGTGAGAATTTCCCAACAAGCAGGCCTATTATTCTCCTCGAAGCTTTTTGCATTTTGTTTGCAAATTACTACAAATTACACTTTCCACATAGCACAATAGCAATATACATAATGTAGCGCAAGTGAGACCTCAGCATTGAAAACCTTACCGGTACTTCACTCTGTAGTGATCAATGTACGAAGGCGACCGTGTCCAAGTGAAGGCAATCCTTGAATCGTCAGCTGGAACTTGCACGAGTTGCTGAAGATGGAACCGCTTTTAAATTGTTGACATACTCGATACCAGTGTTGGGTCAACTTTCTCGTATGATTTGACTGGACTCGGGTGACTTTGCAAAAATGACTTGACTCGGCGCTTCAGAAAGGTGGATTGACTCGTGACTCGGAGCAAAAGTTATGAATCAATTCCAATTGATCAAGTAAACCGTGTTACGTTGTTGTAGTAGTAATAGATTAATCTAATAGCATTGTATCTTTTTTTCTTAAACAGCTCATTGCTTACCTTTACCAACCCTCTTGTATGATTAAAATCGAACAAATATAGAGAATATATGCGTTTATTAGGGCTGTTCAAAAATACGGGTAACCTTTTTTTCTGAATCTTGCTGGTTACGTGATTAAATCGTTAGGTTGCCTTAAAAAACGCCGCACACCAAATTTGAATTCATTCCAACCAATATTCGCGGATTTCGCACTGTTTGAAAATTTTGAATATGCTTAAAAATGCAAAAAAAAATTTTTTTCTAATTTTTCTGCCAACCCCATGAAATTGTTGCGCTGTCTTCAAAAACGATGCAAAACAAATTTGACTCAATTCCAAGCCGTAGAAGTGGAGTTATTTCAGTTTTTCTTTGATTATTCTGGGATTATCCTTGATCGGTGGATCATCCCAGAATTATCATCAAAAAACTTGAATAACTCCGCTTTTACAGCTTGGAATTGAGAATTTGTTTTCCATCGTTTTTGAAAACAGCGCAACAGTTTCATGGGGCTGGAAGGAAAATTTGAAAGAAAAAATTTTTTTGCATTTTTAGGCAAATTCAAAATTTTCCAACTGTACGAAATCCGCTAATATTGGTTGGAATGAATTCAAATTTGGTGTGCGTCGTTTTTTAAGGCAACCTAACGATTTAATCACGTAACCAGCAAGATTCAGGAAAAAGGGTTATTTTTGAACAGCCCTAG
>ATSW01009063.1:0-12657 GCA_000444245.1 Botryllus schlosseri | reverse complement strand
ACGTCTGATTTGCAAACTCCACTGCTCATTATACGTCAAAAGTATAGTGGCTTGGCTCGTCATTGCGTAAGAAGTATCCACTCCACACTTAGTAAATAGATACTCGATGTACGCACATTGTACATTGTAATTAGGGTTAGTTCGGATATCAATAATTTTCACTATCCGGATAACGGATGTATCCGTATATTTAGAATTTAGCTAACCGGTTAACCGGATAGTGAATCCTAAGTGAGATAATCGATTTTGCGAGGTCTGCATGAAAAATGGATCGCAAAATCATTACACAGTGTAATTGCAGCTCCCTCATTATAAAGCACACCGCATCAATAGTGGCATCCTGTAGCCGGGACCGGAGTTTTGTAACAAAGAGTCCACACGTATTAAATGCTCTTTCGGCTTGCATAAAATGGGCTGAATTATAGTAGGCTAAGCAAAAGGCTGAGGATAGTAAGAAGCGCTTCCTTTTTGCCCATTCTTCTGTTTAGGTGTCCAGTACTGGAAGGACGAGTAGCTGATACCGGAATTGAGGCCGACATGATAGCTCGCTCTAATTCCTCCAAAAGAAATTCACATGATCACGCCCGTAGCCAGCCGAAAAATAAGAGGGGTGTTTTAAATAAAACGTCGGGGTTTCGATTTCTTTTCGAATTTAGTATCAGCGGAAATCAATTACGCTTGCACGCACGAACATGTTTCCGGAATGCGAACATTCGATGTCATTCAGTTTCGCAATGTCACTTATTAATCACAATCGCTGATCATAATAATCTCAGCGGCATATTGTCTCCAAGCCACCAAGAGATAGGAGCCAACGCATGCCAGACCCGAGACTATGGTTACGCCAGCGATGATATCGTTCGTACCATGCCTATTGCAGATGCGATTGCGCAGGCCAGCGATAATATCGTGAGCACCAAGCCAATACAGATGCGATTATGTAGGCCAGTGATGGTGTAATGTCCACAGAGCCTATTGCAGATCTGATTCTGCTAGCGGAACTATAGGCTTGTTGAAGACTCGCAAAACCAGGCCAGCAACGATAGCCGAGTTCGCGGCAATCAATGACCTAATTTGGCGATCTTCTCAGCGGGAGATTGCGTCTCGTACACAGTTCATTGACGTATCCCGCTAATTGGCGACACGCTTCTCGCTAATTGGCCGCGCGAAACACTGATAATACGAGTTATTGAAGCTTCCTAAAAGTTTAAGGCACATTATTAACGATACTATTTTATCCGGTTAACCGGCAGATTTATATCCGGATATCGGATACTAAAAACACCTGCGGTTAACCGGTTAACCGTTATCCGGATAATCCAACTCTAATTGTAATGCAATTGTAAGAACACTCGCGGTGCTGTATATCAGGTTATAAATACACTCTGGACGCCACTACCTCGCTGCAGGATAATAATCGCCACTCTGCCTAGTTGCAAATAGTAACTCGTGTATTGATGTTTGGTTATGCTCAGTTAAAAACGCAGTTGGACCGTTGTTGCTTGGCGAGCAGTAGGCCTATGTATGTGCGCAAGTACACCGGACAGAGATTTTAAATTTTGTACTCGTCATATGAAACGTTATGATTTCCACAGATAAGTATTAAAACCAACAGTTGCTGATATATATCACGACCAAGCCATTGCACAATTTGACTCGAGTCAAGTCAAGCCAACCGATTTTCAAAGGTGATTCCCAGTCGTTGCATTTTACTAGCTATTGGAAATAAAGATTGAGTAGCCAATTATTCTGAATCGAAGAACGAATGCTGAGCTAAATATTATTCATTCAAAAAGACGATGTATCGCTCAAGCATACGTCAAACTACTACACTACGTGACTGTAAACGTACAGCCACAATCTATGATTGCCAGACACAATGGAGGATAAAATACGCAACCTAAGAAAGTTGATAGAGATTGATATGATGCAATGCCATACTCATCAACGCATCCGTGAGGTACAACTCTAGATTGCTACAATTGTTGACGAGTAATATGAACGTACAAAATATATTCGCTCGATTAAAGTCATATAGCAAGATTGGTTAAGATGAGCACTGATCACTAGGGGCATCTTTATATGACCTTAAAAAATCAATAATATAACTTTAGTTTTTTAGAAAATATGACTTTGTATGAAAACCGTGTACTTTTACACGCGAACAACGTCACTCACGGAACTAAAGAGTAAAACATACGCAACATAACAGTAATACACATCCATTTTTATTTTAAACCACTGTTGTAGTACTGTTTCGTGTAGTGTGGAGTGTTAGAGTCTTTGAAGTTGCGATTTGGACGTAAATGATTTTAGTAAGGAAAATGACGCTCCGCAGACGCTGATGTGAGTTAACATTTCTGCAGTTTTGCATAAAGCGCTGGTGAAATGTGTTGTCTTTGTAGCTCCATAATTTGTTTCACATCGTTTTTGCCCAATCGCGCTTCTTAATGTAATTTTTGAGCTCAAGCGGATCTTTTCCGGAATCAAGGGCATTTAGATCAGCATGGGCCTCTTTGATGGTGTATGTACAACTTTCCATTTTGAGTATTAAGTTTGAAATATTGGTATAGTGGAGGCATATTCCTGTTTACTGACTGGTCAAGTTTGGATCGTTGACTGAATTTTTGCCGCTCTTTACAATAACTCCTTCACCTTCCTATGCATTGACTATTTCTTTCACTTGTGGAAGTCTCTCGGCAAAATATTGAGCAGTGCTCAACCAGATTTCCCCTGCGAGTAACTACTTTAGTTTCTTGGTGCCTAATTGCTTCACGGCTTTAATTAGTACTTTTTATTTAAAGTATACAACGATATGACTTTATAACTCAAAAATATGACTATATAACTTGAAAAGCTGATTTATGATCTAACAAGCAAAATATGACTTTGTATGACTTCATAACTTTTTTAATATACCCCATATGGAAGCGATTTTTGCGTTAAAATTGATTTTACGACTTACTGATGCATAGAAAAAAATATGACTTTAAATGGCCCTATCACTCAATAGAACATACTCAACAGCGATACCTTGTTATTACTATACCAGTTTGCGACAACATGAGCTGTAATCTCTGATCAATTCGTTTGCGGTCAAGTTATGCGTGATATAGCAATGTGGAGGCAGATTAAAACGCATAATCACAGGCCACACTAGCGTATCGCGAACATATCCAAGATCCAGCGACTCCGATTACTGGATGCTGGCTTGAAATTGACTCGTAAATTTTGCTCGTAGTCACGAGTCAATCCACATTTCTGAAACGTCAAGTCAAGTCATTTTTGGAAAATGACTCGAGTCATCCCAACACTGGTACAGAGGCTTTCATTTGCCAGCGGGACGATATGAAATAGATGCGATTCGATAATGGTGATACAGTTCAGCAACGTCCATGTGTAACAGAACACTCGATAATCATCACGTGGCTTGAGTTTTGAGTTGAGAGAAATGATGGTGAACTGGCAATTTGGGTGCGGTGAACAAGATTTAGGCTCATGCATGTGTACCTGTACCTTTGAGCTGAGCATCACTCAGGTTCCATCACACGTTTAGACCATTATCATATTCCACAACAGTTAAAGCCAAGGAGTTCTACAACTTACCAGTGTCAGTTGGTAGGGATGGTGTGAATCTCCGAAAGGTTCAGGTTCGTGTGGGCGTGAACGCGAACTTTTTGAAATGTTCTGTGTGAACGCGAACGTGAACCTCCTGACGTCACGTGACGTCATAACTCCAACCCTACATTTCAGTGAATTGATGGCCTATATCAATGTACTGTAGAGACACGATACCTGGCGACGACTCGGGCCACATAATGCCGTAATGCTGAAGTACACATTAACCTTTTAAACACCGCCACTGTATCAGCTGGGACAATCAAATGATATAATAATCCCATAAAATCAATATCTTCCGTTGCTTTGCCAACAAATGCGACGAGGACTTGCAAGGGAATATATGCTTATGGGCTACGCCTCAGCGGTCTAGGCCAGACCGGACAATGGATTCAACGTCAGAGCACTAAGCAGTGAGCAGTAGCACGATACGTTGATATTGAGCAGAGTGTCAAACGGGTTTCGGTACTTGCTACGGATATTATACCCTTAAACAAGTTATATGGCAGTAGCCAACACCGCAATCTCACGTATTTGGTTTTCATGATACAATAAACATATGAAATCAAGATTTACCCCGCCTGCTAGATTTTTAACATCAGAACACGATATCAATTTCATATGATTGGTTGGTTGGTTGAATAAGCATCGTTCGCTGACTACCTGCAATCCTGCATGTATTGTATGTCACTCTTGATGTTGTGTAATTGCGGGTCAAGCTCACAGCAGAGAGTCACTGAATATTGACAAACGGAAAGCTGGATATTTCGAGCAAACTTTTGTAACAAAGCTAGTAAAATTTTTGAGATTGTCAAGGTGCATGTTCGCTTAGTGTTGATTTTTTATGCTGCCAGCGCCATGCATAAATTTCCGAGGTTCACATTCACACACAGAACGCGAACGTGAACCTAACGTTCAGACCATCCCTACTAGTTAGTGTAGGCCTGCATATTTGACCTACACCATAATAAATTCTCGACGTGGGGTTCATTCACAGTTCAGTATCGATGATTGAATTGTGATAGCGTAATAGTTCCACACCGCAATCAACTGCGCACAGTCGGCGAAAAAATTCAATGCTGAAAACGAAATACTGACTTGCATTATGCCTACTTTGGGTGCTCGTATAGCCAATACGAATTGCGGCGAGTGTTGCATTTAAATATACTCTATACTGAGTACTGACTATAGTGAGTTACACTATAGATAACTAACCTACGTAATATACTGACTATAGTGAGTTGCACTACAGATAAATCTATAGTTGCACATTGCACAATCTCTATAGTTGCGCTACATAATGTTGCATACATTCATAGTTGTTTACAGCTGCTGTAAACGACTATGATACATTGGTTTCATGCATCTCGTGCTCATTTTGTNGNTAAATTTCCTCATACAAGCAATATATTAGGTTGGTGAAATGTGGATCTCCACTCCGTGTTCACCGAATTGATATTAGCGCACGGTAAATCCGTTACTGGGATATTATGAACAGTCGATCTACAGATATACACGAATGTTGAGTTACGCAACTTTTCCAAGCTGCTGTTGTTTTTGACATTCGTTCATCTTTGGATTTCACCAACACAAGTACGTATAGTATCGACCGATAAACAATTAATTCGAATCCGACAAAAGTCATCAAAACCCTTTTCCAGAATTCAAGTTCCACGCTACGAGTACAGCATGTCTATCGAATATCACACAGTATGTCGAACAACTGATCGAGCTATATTAGCAGCGTGTGGTCAAAAGGACACAAGGTTACGAAAGGTCAAACCTAAAAAGTATAACGAAACACCTGTATGAACTTGAGTAGAAGAACATATAAGAAAAAAGAATCGTTGAGTCGGTATATTTCTCGCAAAGATGGTGAGTGCGCTATATTTAAGTAGATGTAGATCATGTATCTTCACTGAAGTTACAAACTTTTACGGACTCTCATTGGACAATGGTTGACACTTTTGTTGACAATCAATTACCATTATTAGACGATAATGACCTGGATGATCACGTGGACGCCGCAGTAAGATCTTGTCTTCGATTGATGTCATTATCCTTCGAACAAGGAGGACAATTCCACCAATTATTTGGAACAAAAGAGACCGCTGTACCACCGAGCATGGAGTCTACTGGGGCCGGTACAAGAGCAAAGAAGCATGGTAAGTGAAAGCTGCGAAATACGCGTATATCTTGTAAAAAATTCGCAAATTCCGTGCTTTTGCTTCGTTGGAGAAAGTAGATTCGATTATATTTTCGGTCTAAAACGGATTTTGAGGAATATTAAAGAAATNTAATAGACACAACTGTGCCGCATCTNGAAATTTTAGCAAAACAATTGCACCGAGAAATTAGTCTCAATATTTTATTACAGCAGTTTCATTACAATATGGCTGTTGAATTATACAATCATCCACATTCCGTTTGATGAAGTACTGTACTGGTAGCATGTATTTTTAAAATGTCTGAACTGGGATTGAATTGCTACCGTGGCGTGTACGCCTGGTACTTTTTAATTTACTAGTTGGAATTAACTGATTAAGTTACATATATTTTAGCGCTACTTGACGTGAGCATTAGGGACGTTCGAAAAAATAAACTGCTTTTCCAAATTTCACTGACACAGCAGGTTGCCAAAAAATAGCTGCACAGCAAATTTGATTAAATCCAACCCGTAACAGCGGCCCAATTTCGAATTCGAATTTCCACCATTTTCTAAAATGGGCGTGGTGGCAAATTTCGTTACTTCACCATGACCAAGGATTGACGAATTGCAGTCATTCCAGACATAAACTGNANAAGAGACAGTCCCTGAAGGGATGGTGAGTGGTGATGCTTTTTGCACGTGTTTAACACTGAGAAATGCATGTAATTGAGATGAAGGCATTGCAAATTATTTAAAAAATTACGACGTTGATTAACTGGAAATTAATCGACTTTATACTGAGATAGCCTCATAGCCAAGTTAAAATTATGGTGATATAATTCGTAAACAAATTACTTTCCACAAAATCGTCGACCACGAAGAGGAAATAATTTGTCAAGCAGGTATAGTAGTAGCCGTAGGCCTATACATCAAAATATATTTCATGGTATGGGAACTTACCAGAAATAGATTCACCATGTTCAATCGAACAGAAAATGCATTGNCTTCCATTCTTGCGTTTTCAAGTTGGTTTCTGGTTGATCGCTGATGAAATTTAAACTCTAGCATAGGGCATACAGCAATATTTCCGCATAAGTGAACAAGTTTTTAATTTCGGCAACAGAGTCGATGAGTCTGCTCTGCTGTCCAAACCAGGCAGTGCTTGGTGCCGATTCTCCATTATTAGTCAGAAGAGCGATGTATTAGATCTGCCCATGGGGCTCCANATGTTTGTAGTGTTCAATCTCAGCGCCGATATTCAGGCTGAGCCTACTCTGGGTTAAATCAGTAATTAACCTTAAGAATTGTCATTAGCTGGAACACAGTCAAAACTTATGATGAATCTTTATAGAGCAGTGGTTCCCAACCTCTATTGGTCGCGATCGAATTTCCCATTTGAAAGTGGCCCGCCATCAACCCTGATTACATCAATAGAGGTCTGCACTTTCGCCCGGACCTAGTCCCGGCCTATTCAGGAAGCTTTGTGCTATTCATGGTGTTTGTCGACTACAATGATTGGTCAATGGTCATTGGTCATTTACACCAGGCCGATTGTCTTTATTTTGATTACGTATCTGCCGACTTGTAGTACGGCCCACTTCTAGGCTTTTTAAGGCACCGTTTGCGCGGATTAGATGGAGAGGAGGAGCCTAGATAAACCTCCAACACTTCGGTAAAAATTCCGGAGTCGACCTCAGTCGGACTCGAGCACACAACCCATTGGTGTTGCACTGCAGTCGTGGATCATATCACTACGCTATCTCGCCACACAGGATCATCACAGGAAGCGGATGACCAAAAATACGGTTAGCACATATGTTCCCTCTAAGCTGCGCAGTGCGCACTGTTGTCCAGGGGACCGCGCAGTGAGTTGGTGAGTGCGCGAAGACTCGTGAAAAATTAGAGGGAACATTGGTTAGCACCTCCGCGGCGACCCTAGAAAAATGGCAAACGACCCGCAGGCTGAAAACCACTATAAATATTCACAACCTTAACTATACGATGCCCAAAGTGCATATGACCAATGGCCTAGCCCGGGAACGGAATGTGCGAATGCTCACTCAAAATTTTCGTCTCTGCAGTATGACGCCATTCATTGCTAACTCGCCACAGTGGTTACACGCGTCGTCTTTTGAATATTTCACAAATCGGAGCTGATAGCCTGATTGATCGTATAGCTATTACTGTGTGATCAAATGGGTATGATAGCCTGAGTAAATCTATGAAGGCGGGCAGTAATTGAGGTTACAATGCTTCAATTTTCCACAAATAGAGTGTGGTTGTTGATGTTGTTTGTGGTATTGATGGTGTTCGTCGACTACAATGGTCATTTACAGCAGGCCGATAATATCCGTAGAAGTTGTATTCATTTCACTTTCATGCTATGTGAAACTCTCCTTTACGATCCGTAAATTTGATATCCCCTCCGCTTTTGACTAAGACTTCGTTGCACTCTCGTAAAAAATCTTCAACTATAGCGTAAGGTCGAATTTATTCTTTGCTGCAAAAATTTCTGTAGCTTGATAATATAACCGGCTTTTCTTTAGTAAGCTACAAGAGCCCAACACAATCCATTCCATTAATCTATCGTATAATGTCGACTGCCGCCAAGTAAACGCAGAATACCAACGGCCTTCAAAATATATTGCAAATGTTGGTTGCATATATTACGGTAGAAACACATTTAACTGGAATAATACCGATATGGAATTATATTCGCAATCACAATTATACATCAGGTAATCGTAGGTAGCAGTTGTCTGTCGACTCTATACATAAAAACCCGAATCACTATACGCAATATTTAAATCACCAATCCAGACACGGGAAAAATGCGGATTTCATGCTTCAATGTCTGGGTGACACTCAACCCCTATAGAGATTCTGATTCTGTGTGAGTGTGACCATACCCAAAACATGGCCGCAAAGTCTCATTGCTGATTGAACTCGAGCGAACCTGCAAATTGACGAGACGTGAAAATGAGATGTCTACATGATTCTGACGTCATAATAATGAAGATACTCGTCTCGGTGCGCAGTGTCGAGCCTGGTTATAACTTATAGTAGCCTCGTTTGTTAAACTGTGCTACATATCGAAGATTCGAAAGAGTATTGCGTTAACAGCAAGGTAAATATTCACATGTTAGTATCAGAACGCACGTTTATCGGGTGTCTCCTGGCAGCTTGCCCGCGCCGATGAGAACTCCGATATTTGCCGCTTATGACGAATTAAATATTTGAATTTATCACTAATATATATATAAACCGCGTCGACCTTGTTTTCCAGCACCTCTTGAAAACGCCCAGACATCGTCTGCTGGAGAATTTCCTCACCACGAATCAACCGCCTCCGGTGAAGGAAAGAGCGTAAGTTGACCCCATTTTCTATTGAACTCGGCTCCATTGTGACAGTACAAACACGTCAATATAAGGAACTAGTGAGCCAAGTTTAAGTTCATTGCAGAAAGCAGGTTTACACGTGTTTCCAAGTCACGTAGATTTTGTTTATCGATTCAATTAAGACGACGTTTTTAGCAAAAAATTGATTTATCAAGTTTAACATTAAAATGCGCAAGAAGTGTTTACCCAAAGTACGATCCGCGGTGAGTGAAATATAGCAGGCTATTTTGTGCAAGCTATTTAGAAATTTCAGAGAGTTTATGATCACATGCATTGACCATTTTATCTAGATGCCTAGAACGTCAGTGCGCAGGCCTGCCAAGAGAACTCAGGCCGAGTGTTCAGGTACTGTCAAGGCTACAATCGCATATTTAGTGAGAGATAACGAGTTTGTGACAATTTCTGATTATAGGAGAGGCTTCGACGGCGACAACGGATATATTAGCTACTAGGCAAGTGTTTTGTATTTATGTATAGATCGAATAAGGGCAGAATTTGTTACTAATTGCATTAGCCACTATAACTGTTCGATTGTATTGCAGCTTCAACTTAGCACAATTGGATAGTTCAAAGAAACCGTGTACCGATGAGGGTAAGTTGAAAGTTTCTTTTCAATAATAGGTAATCCGCCTATTGTAACTCTTTAGGCTCGAAAGGTTTCGAAGCAAAGAATTTTGTGCAATTGGAAAATTGCGGTTTCCAACCTTTGTACACGGAAAGCAATGGTAAAATGACCCAGCAACAGGTAACTACCCATCACGCGATAAAACTACTGCAATAACCATACCATCGGCTCACAAATGATAATTAACAGACTNTGCATTTGATATCAAAACACCTCATTGTCACTATAATTTGGTAAATCAAAGGTCTTGATGATGCTTGTGNAACTGAAGGAATATTTCAAGTATATATTTGAATATAACTGTTTGACTGGTTTTAGTTACTTTACTCGAGTTTTTTTCGNCTATTGTTTATGTGCGCTCCACAAATCTAGACAATTGGTCGAAGTGGTACATTGGTTGAGAAATCCCTTTCAATAGTAGGTTCAATTGCAGCTTGCGAAGACGGTGTTCATGTTCAAGCCCCCTGACGCTGCATTTTGCAATTCCATAATGTCTGTCATCGGCACAAGGCGGGAAAGTCTGGCCTATAGCTTCGCAAAAGCAATTTTTGCAATTTCCGGCGACCTCACGCGACATTGACATTGACGCTTGTATGCTAATTACGCGGCGAGATTGTAATAAGTGTCGCGACATTTGTAATAGAGGATTTCACGGCCCGATTCTGTTCGTTGACATATACATTTCTCGTATTTAATTTTACCAAACATGACTTCTATGCCCGCGCATTGCAAGATTCTATTACGACAATCTCATTTTGCAGGGCGAAATAGCATCTGTATCGGGTTCGTCGTTCATGTGGCCGCAAGACCAATGCATGTCAGCTCGGGTTTTAGGCTCCGAAGGTATAACCGTGAATTGCACTGTACATTTGCGTTTACGTGAAATGATTGCTTTGAATGTTAGATCCTTATGTCTCCGTTGAAGGAAGCGCTTTCATGCCTCCGCAGGATGCTTATTATAAAAACAGACAGTTCGTGCAAACTACAAGACAACATCCTAACGAGTGAGTATCGTTAGGGTTACCTTGATTTTGTTAACAGAAATATAATCGATGCCTCTAATTTGAGTATGCGACACAATCAATAAGGACAATTAATTGAGCGTGTGACTTTATTACTTCAAAATTAAGCGTGACGCTAACCCGAACTTTAACGCACATGCTCAATTGCTCATGTGTCACATGAATATATGTCCGCGTATCACAAATCTTATATATCACATTCATTGCCACCCTAAGCTCGCGGTTCTTTGGGATAACCTATCTTCATGTTGCGTTACGACTATCAAAACCATCAAGTCATTTTCGTCTATTTCACACCTTGCAATTCAATTAGGAATTAACCGACGCGGGATTCCACGCAGAACAATTTCCGTTTCGCGCCAATAGGAGATTGGTAGCGATGTGTTGATTGCCGACCTCGCGTCGCTACTCGCTAGCAACTTCCTGTTTTCATATTATGACGCCATAGTTGTATATGGCGCTGTCGTTTCTAACGCGATTTGTCTTGCAGGCAAAACTTCCAGAACGCCAACGGGGGAATGGGATACTTGCGGTGTATCGATCAGAACATGCTAGTCCGACCCATGGTACTGTGGCTAATTTCTTTACCCTTTCATATATATTGTATTAGAGTTGCAGACTGAACAGCTAGAAAATTTTCCGTTTTTCAAATTGGAAATTGAATTACATTCCTAATTATAATGAAAATTCAGTTATAGTTCATATCACATTAGCGTTTAGTCTCATGAGCCTAATATTGACAAATGTCTGTACACCAAGCTTATATCGTTTCGCACTAATTCTCCTGTAGCATTTTCACGAAACCTAGGAATAAGATTGGAGTTGCATTCGCTCAAAAATACTTCAATTATTTGACTAGAATTATGTAGTCGTCCAAGTTCTGTATCCGTAAGATATGTTCTCCGCATTCAGGAGATACGTTCCTACGACCCGTCTCGGCATCCTATCCTGATCGAAGGCGAGGAGGAGATGCTGGGCGAGGAAAACGAGCCTGACGAGGCCTCGAACGGGACTGGCGAGAAGAAGCTGAAGGCTAAGAAGCAGAAAAAGAAGAAAGAGCCGAAGATCAAAAGGCCGATGAACGCGTTCATGGTGTGGGCGAAGCAGCATCGCCCGGAACTGGCTAAAGATCACCCGGGTACGAATAGCCTAGCACGCGACAATTGACATAGGCTATTCCCGGGTAGATAAACTCGGTAACTTCAAGCCTAGGCCCAAAAGAATTGCGCTGACTTGCATATATCGGTTCAGTTGTTATTATTTATTTCATCTTTTCAAAACACAACAAGATTGCGATAAGTCAAAGGAGTCGAAACGACTCGTAGTGGTCAAACAACCACCTTGGCATAGAACAGTGGTTCGCAACCGCCGGTCCGCCAAATATATCACAATTTTATATCTGAATTCCAAAATTCAAGAAATTGGACGCTCGTCCAAATGTCCATTAATTAGAGAAATGAAACATAAAATTTTAGATTCATTCAGCAGTTTAGAAGGTATTTTCTGCACGGTGTCGTGGTAGAAAGTTTGTGGTCTACTTCGCGTATGTCACAACGGTGCAAGTGTTGATCGAAAATGTTTACAAAATAGCCAAGAACTTGTTTCCTATAATTTATGTGTGAAAATTACTGAGACTTTTAAACAAGCTTCGGCGAATTCTGATGGTGCAATTTAGCGATACTTGGCAGTAGTAGAGGCCTTAGCAAATAGGAAATTCGCATTTCTTTCAAATGATATCGAACAATCGCAATCGGGTTTGTGGTCTTTAGCAGGACTTCGCCTTCCAGAAACTTCAGTAGAGCTACTTATAAATATCTATGTCAGAAAGAGAGCAAGGGATGTAG
>ATSW01009062.1:0-15640 GCA_000444245.1 Botryllus schlosseri | reverse complement strand
TCTTAGGGCAGTGGCTCTCAAATTGGGGGGGGGGCGTGAAAGCATCTGAAGGGGCGCGGAGCTGCGGTCAACTGAAATTTTTTTTCGCGCTTCGAGTGATTTACCTCAAATTCATAGTTATTGCTCTGTGTATAGTACGGAATTCATATTATAGAATTCTCTCATCAACAGTCATTACCTTCCATGCCATCAAACTATCCGTTGGGATTGCTAGCAGACCCGTTGCATTTTGTGATATGACGATAATGGCGGGGAGGGCTGATTTGTTCAGTATCTAAAAAACTTAGAGAACCACTGGCTTCGGGCTTCCCCAAAAGATCAATCTTCACGTGGAGATGGTCTTTCAGCTAGTAACGCATCTATATAGCTAGTCACAATATCGATTCGTAAGTCGGGGAAAAACGTTTCCAGATATCGTGGACAGTTCAGAGTTCAAAATAAAATGAAATTGATGACAATTATTTGTCGTTGCATTTGTATTCCGGTAATAAAAAAAATATTTCTTTGTAGTATGTCCAGCATCGCCTATGTTCGGTAGCCCAGCCATGTACTGACGTGGAGTTTTAAAACGTGGTTGCCTATGTCATATCGATATTGAATTCTTGAGGCCCGCGGCCGCTACGAAATTTGAAAAGTGACCCGTGACCCGTTTTGAGTTGGCGACCCCTGGTGTAAAGTGTGTACGCAATAAGCAATAAGCATTCATCTCTCCATCCAGTGAGATTATAGTACGTCTACGTCGTAGCTACTAGACTTTGCTGGTTATGTAATCGATAACAACGGGTATATTATGACTGGCACAGATTCGTGGGTTGGTCTACGATAAAACGATAGGTTAGTTTATCATATGCCCCGGTTCGGACTTAGTAATCACGGACCACATAATAATCTCCATCACTCTCATGTTGAAATGTACCGCAAATACATATATTATATGACTAAAATGTTACTACTTCGTAATCGTTTATCCTATGTCTTTACATAACTTGCTGAATAGGTTTAGTGCGCGATACAACTTTTGCAAATATCAAAAGAGTACGATCAATTAAGTCCGAGTCTCATCCAAGCTCCACTGTTTGTAACTCAGATTTGTACACAATACAGTGTTAGCATTGATATTGTGGGATCAACTTTGATACGCCGACTTCGCCTGTATATCCCGTGCCGCAACATGGCTCACTGATATTTCTAGGAATTCTGTAGGCTATTTCTCAGTCGCTAGACCAGCGGTTCTCAACCGGGGGTCCGCGGACCCCTAGGGGTCCGCGAAGCAATTTCAGGGGGTCCGCGAGACCTCTAAATTTTTTAAATGGTTGATAACGTAATTTTTATTTTATTTTTTAATTTGAGAAAGTATGAGGCAGTTTCGCACCACAACTGCTAAAAACTCATGACTCATATCATTATAATAACCGTCTGACATGAACTATCGTAGTATGGAAATTCATTTTCATTGCCAATTTTCCAATAACCTGCTGATACAAACATATTGCTGTTTAGAGACGTTTTGTTGATGTTTGTGGAAAAAATAAAAATATAGAGATAGTAACGTCAATCAGGGTGACTTCGTATAATGTCTGCGAAATCCTCTCGATTTTGAGTTGTCAGTCTCATCAAATTAGAGAACAGTCGTTTGAAATAAAAATTTGTCCCAATGCAGGGATTGAAACCTCATCACGAAATCCATTTTATCCTATGATATACGTAACCACTATTTGAGCAGCTTCTTGGAGGTACAGAACTTCAATATAGAATTGAATAGTATATTCATATTGAAATGATCCCGAATATGTTTGGCTGACACTCGTCATAAATCAGACAATGATATACCTGCTCTTAAAGCTCGGCTATCAGATTTGGCGCATTCTTATTGCGGATGCCCTATCGACAAGGCTGATTTTTTGATGACCAAGGAGTGATTCGTTGCTATCAAAGCATTACGCCCCAACCCTGAAATTCATATCACCAGTTATATCGGTATGCAGCCTTGTCTTGTTAATGTTGAATTGTTCATGGTCGAAAATGTTTACTCGTAAATATATATGTAAACCCGAACAGAACAAGTCGTTTCATGACAGTCTTTCTCAGGTTGGAAAACTTGGATTCATTATTTGGCGCATAAAATTTGTCTATACTTTTTGATTAGGATTTCACTTTGACGGTAGAAACTCTCTGCGGGCCGATCAAAATGTCGTCTCGGGCNGAATCCGGACCGCGGTCAGTATGTTGCCCGTNCCTGCGCTATAGATGCTGGACGTGATATGTTCATAAAATATNTATTTCNTCATTTTGGTGCCATAAATGTTGCGATCANGCCAAAAGTATCGTCGGAAGCGTTATGCNTTAATATTGCATTAGCCTCCATCTATNTTTGCNGAAATGGTTTTCGGCACTCGTTCATATCAAAACGAAGACGCGGATTTTCAAGACACGACCACNTGCTTCAAGAAAGTNAGCAGCNAAATTAGCTTTGAAATAATAAAAGTCTACNAATTTCTACATAAATNGTATGATGTTATTTCAAGAAAAATCNTTATTTTGCTGTTTATCACAANCCTACAGTTCATATTTGCACGAGACAGATGAAGGTTGCTCCATAATAGAGCTAAAATTGA
The DNA here is from genome assembly GCA_000444245.1 of Botryllus schlosseri. NCBI lineage: Eukaryota > Metazoa > Chordata > Ascidiacea > Stolidobranchia > Styelidae > Botryllus > Botryllus schlosseri. The sequence goes on along the minus strand of ATSW01009062.1, from coordinate 13,025 downwards.
ACTAAAACTTGAGGGGGTCCGCGAGGGTCCGTGACGGTCAAAGGGGTCCGCGAAGCCAAAAAGGTTGAGAACCACTGCGGCTAGACATTAGTGTGGGGCAAATTTCATCGGTAAAATCAATGCAACTGGTAACTTGCTGGAAGGTTCCCAATATCGTGTCGGTCGTTATTTAATAACAGGTTAACGCGTGCAAAGCCGTGCATTGAATAGGAATGGATACGTATACATGAGCTTGGATAACTCATCTGCTCATGGTTTAGATTGAATTCAGCTCGAGCGAATCAATAGTGTAAAGCTGGCTTCATTTATGACGAGAGACAATTCTGAACCATTTCAATATTCATCATCAGAAATGCAATAACCGTTTGGTTTCTATGCAGCTGTATATAGGCTGCTGAACTCGCGGGCTTCGTAAGCCCGACTTGGAAAGTTTAGTATTATCGCCACAGATAAAAGAAATTGACAGACATGACCACGAATGCGTGTCTATTTTGTGTGCGAACACGTTCTTAGCTTCGTGATATAAATCTTCACTTCATGTTCATTGTTCATGCTGTGCTCTTCGTGCTGAAACTTTGCAGCCTGGAATTTGCAGCGAACCCCCGAAGGCCGAAGACCACCTAACTAATCAGTGTAATCACTCTCCCTATCAGTAAACCTTGTTTTCTCATTCGCATCATTGATATAATCAGCGTTTGTATATTGTCTGCGTAGGCGTTGTCTTACACTTGAACAGCCCACCAATTACAGTGGTCTGCGCATTCCGTCGAAGATTATGGAACTCAAGGTCTAGCTCCGTGGTTCTCAACCTTTACTAACTTGCGGAATGCTTACGCTAATACCCAAGCCTTCGATGCATACTACAAACCTCAGTCTACCAAAATACGCTTATAATACACTAATATAGATCATCGGTCCACAAACTGAACTGTGCATCAACTGAATGTCAAAAGAGCAAACCCATTGAAATATAATTTCCACACAAAACAAAAGCAAAAGTATTTATGCTAATATAGTAGTAATATAGTATTTATTGCTAATCAATGTGACTTCTACAGGTCTACTGCACCCTTACAGATACCCAGTCAATAATTCACGCCTTCACCTTGGAAAGTGTCATCGTGATGTTCGGTTGAAACGCAACAGAGTGATACAAATTGTTAACAAATGAGCTTTATAATATTGCAGATCGAATTAGCATTTCAGAAGCGCACGCCACTGCACAATGCACATTGCACACGACATATACCACCACAAAAGTCAAAAGACGGGTGTATCATAACTAGGACGATTTTTTTTGACATGTCAAAAAATGTCAAAATTAGGTCAAAACTTTATCGTTAGGTCAAAAAATGTCAAAATTTTGTTCAAAGTAAAAATATTTTTGCAACCTGCATTTCGTTTCTATCGCAGATATTGCACTGTCGGTGAACTTATCTTTTGACATTTTATAGCTTGTAGCCTACTTTATAGGCCTACCGTTGTAGACGGTCCTTTGTCTGCTCATTGTGAATCATAAACATTCAAATGAAACAACTAGGTTGACATGGTGTTATGCTCAACGTACCGCAATATTCCAACTGAAGCAAGACTGCGTGGGCATTGCATGCTTCTTATATCAAGAAGCGCGTGATGAAAAATTCGGATGTAGACAACAATGCCAGAATAAAGCAACACGGTTTTTCACCAGCAGTGTCAGCCACTGCTGCTGCTGAACGTTATTTCTCCATTCTTGGCAACCTACTTAGTAAGGACATACTCTCTCTACCCGAAAATGTAGGAAAGTATCTTTCATTGTACTACTACAAAAATTTTCAATTATTTCTACCATAATGCGTAATTTAACTACTGGAATTCTTCAGGGCCACATTTCGTTAAAATAAAGTTTTTTCGTGTAAAAATTTGTCAGTTTTTAAGGCAAAATTTTTTTTTCAGGCCTAACTACTTCGTAAGGACAGACAGTTCCAACCAGAAATGAAGATAAGTAGTACAATTCTAACATTATCAGGAAAACACCTAATTTGCATACGTTAGGTCAAATTTGATCCAAATTAAGATTTTTAAGATCACATAATGTCAAAATTTTGATTTTTTTAGTCAAAATCTCACGTTTTTTAGGTAAAAAAAAAATCGCCCTAATTATAGAACACATCATATGTATGAATTGAGTGCGGGTGGCGTAATCTCCAGAGAACCCCTGGTGGAGTGGTACGCGTTAACACCGGTTCATATTTCATACCACTAGTTAAACTATAGAAAGTCGGCTAGTTTTCGTATTGTACGTGAGTGAGGACCGGGGAGGAGGGGTTGAATGGAATCAAAAAACGATTACGTCACGAGCAACCAAAGCTTTTCTCTAGTAGCATACATTTCTGTGGGTGTATAAGACGTCTCGCGGTGTATTTACCCCCAGGCTTGCGGGTTCAAGGCGTTAACAAGATTGCTTTTCGAGCAACTATTATAATGCCGACTGTGCTCAAACTTAACTTGATCATGTTGACACAGATCCTCATGGTCGGACCTTGGCTTTCATTTCAGTATGTACTGCCGAGATTCGTGTGAAACATGTACCCCACGTATATCTTCTGCCAATTTACATTGTCAGCTAAGCCGGACGAATTTCCGTATATTTTACGCATTACAATCTCCGCCAATAAGAAGACAGTGTAATACGCAATCAGCGTCTCTGTGTCAAACGCGCGAACTGCAGCACTCGTTTCGTTGTTACTAAGCACACCTTTCCTAAATACGCATGTGGCACTTACAAAGTTATTGCCAATAAATACATCGCTTATGTGTCAGTCTCAGCCATCAGCATGAACGCAGAATACTGCGTTTTATTGATACGCTCAGCGCGACTTTCGAGTAGATTTTTCGATGCTGGCCAGTGACGACCAATATGAATATCCCCAAATGGTAATATCACGCACTGCAGTTAGCATAATTGCCCAATGCCCATGTTCGCGGTTACAACGCTTATTACCAAATGTTTGAATTGCAGTGCATTCGGCTATATGCCGCCAGAAGCTGCCAAATGCTCAAATTGCAGTGCATTCGGCTATATGCTGCCAGGAGTAGAAAAGTCCCTTTGTTTGTCCCATTGATTCATTTGATCCGAACGCTTTTTATAGACTGATTTCACAAGTTGTCGGGTGGGGATCTATCATCAGTTATTTTGAATTCATTTGCAGATTTGTGTCCCGTTGAGAGGCTTCGCACATACAGAATATTTATATTCTAATGCCGGCACCACCTTACAATCGACCTTTAGAATTGGTAATCTGAAAATGTTGCGGCGTGGCGACTACGGAAATTAATTCCGAATCACTGACAGCATGTGCGATATCATCGGTGATATCATTTACGAAGGTATAATCTGCGCGTAACATGAAGACTGTGCGGATCCATACGGACGATTCCATTTAAACAATACCGGGCATTTATCAAGTTCAATGCCAGACTCTCAGCAGTTATATCAACATGCAATAATCGTGACGTGACGCTGCCATCTTCGTGTCAAGATTTCTAGCGGAAACGTGGCACTAAATATCGTTTTACTTATAATCAAGATTATTGGTACCCGCCCGGGCGGAATCGAAGGTGTTTCAGCGGACGTATACACAAACATTGAGTTGTTGATTTCTAGCTCAATCTCTACTTAAAGTAACTTAATGCAATGTGTCTTAATATACCTCATTCCAAAGCGCACCAAAGAGCTTTTGGCATAGCATGGTCTTGAGCAGAGGAATTCGCTGCTTATGTAACCATAATAACAACAAACGTAAATAAATACAAATTGGAAAGATATAACGAATACGCCCCATGAGACTCGTCCGTGCTTGATACATCGGCAAACAGACCTGAAAGATGTTGGGCCCTTCACTCTAAATTTAGCAGCAACGTGATGAATGAACTTGAATTTGTTAAACCGACACAAACAAATCACCCATTCGCAGGCGATAAAATCGCTCCATTAACCGGAAGATAACTAAAACAGATATAGGTATTATGACAAAGCTTAATGGCCGTTGTGTGACGCAGCAAAGATTTACTTGTAATATTATTGTAAGCTTCAACCGCGGAGATTGTAGATAACAACAGTAAGGAGACGATGTACGTGACGGGATTGCGAGTTTTCTCCGGCGAATATACGTATTACGGTAATGAGAACGAATCAACAAGTCAACAGTAACTGTCTGTGTTTAGTGTTCACTATTTGGGAATGGGATCGTGGTTGGATCAGAAATGTTAATTCCCCGAACTGTCTATAAATTTACAATGGACGAGTTGCATGGATTACCATCTGATAGAGATGAAGATAAATAAAGTTGCGGTCAAAATACGGAGAATGTTCCTCAACGGTGACATCCAAAACATTCGGAGTCCACCAGCCCATATTTCAATCAGGTAATATGATTTACATCGCCGTGTTTGATTAAAACGCGAGGACATGTCTACCGAGGAGACCTGTAGATGGTGCATGGCAATTCAATATCGGCTACGGCCATGGAATATTGCAAAATGTCGGTTGACACTACCATGACTTCTGCTCCACACTCCCAGCGAAAAGTGTGTGATGTATTCACCCCCCACCCAAAGTGCCACGAAAACAGAAACTAACTTAGAATTACACCGCGGTCACGGTCAAGAATATCGCAGTTCATGGGCCATGTGTATCACGCCAGTTGAGTGTACGGAATTGCATTCTTGCGACTATGTGTCTTATACCAGAGGCTGTCTCGATCATACACATACAACACGGACTTTGCAATATTTTCTTCACGTCATATCGACTTCTGATATGCGTTATAGAGAGAATGGCGAAGCCGGTATTGAATCCACTTTTGTTGGCTTCGTGGCGTGTTGTCTACACACGAATATAATTGAAGAGCAGAGATGTCGTTGATCACAGCAAATGAAATCGTAGCCTCACTTTGTGGCTGCGGAAAACCATGTTTTTCGCGTTTACTTTTTTACTTTTATATACTGACCTATTGCAGAGTGAAATAGCGTCGCCAGTCATACCGTATGGCTTCTGGAATCCCGTCATTTAATTTTATACATACTCATTGTTTTGCGGACGACGGGCGGACTAGAACATTTACATTATACATTGGATTACAATCAATTATGTACTGACAGACTATAGTAAAGGATCATCTAATTTTAGTATATAGTCAACTATGTGAGTTTTACCCGCTGTTAGCAGGGCGTCGGGTTGCAACAGTTGCACAATGCACGTATTGCGGAGACCCAGTGCTAATGTAATCGAACACATCCTGGACGGTGATGATTTTAATCTACATAACTGATATAAATCGAATAAATGCACACTTGCACGGCCATCGGTTTATCCGATATTACTTCATATTGCATTACCATCATATCGGAATGACTCTCAGTTTTCGCTGTTTTTAGCATATACCGAGCGCACAAATGTGCTCTCGGGGATTATTCAGATCGCATACCAACTCAGTGTTCTTTGCAACTTAACTTTAACGTGCCAGCGGTATCTTCAAATAGAAGGTGAAAATATTCTGAAGGATATCATGGGGCGGCGCCGATAAGAGAAGGTATACACTGTACTGTACAGTGTATATGTACATGGAACAACAAAAGTGGATTACGTGGTTAGAGATCTTTGTCCAAAATGGTGGATATGTATAGTTGAGCCCGTTCACTCTCATTGTTATGTTTATGTGATCCAGTATACGACTAGCTGAAGGCACTGTCCAAGATGTAAGCATTCACCTGTATGTAGCATATCATGCATGTAATTGGAGGCATACTCGTGTTTTTGGAGACTGTCGCTGATACGAGTCATAAATCTGTGCGGTAACAGTAAATCAGAATCCTGCAGACGGCCGGTACAGACAGAAAGGGGCAGGGGCGTTTGGCCCCAAATTCCAAATAGGAAGGTTGCAGTCGCTGTCGCCATCTGGTGATATCCTCGACACACAGATTAAATTGACTTTTGAGGGTTAGAAATACATTTTACGGAACAAACGTTGTGAACGGATGGAAATCATTTGAAAGGCGAAATCGGTATTTTAGACGGCTATATCAAATAAATATATGTGTAAACGAAAATCGCGCATAGAGCGTTTATATAAATGGAGAACGGTGCAAATCCATATAAAAAGCCTGAGTTGGTGAAAATTCGAACTCCTGAAAAGGAACGTCGTGAAATTGTAACCGAATACATGAGTTGACGTGCACGCGGTGCCAATGCTGTGCATTATCCTATGAAGCAATGGCCGGGAACCTATGGCTCCTTTGATGATGGGATATGGCATTCGTTTAAATTTTTAGTTTCGCACTTGATTAGCATCTTATTAATCTATAAAGCTGAAACTTGTTGGTAAATTTTCATTACGGCCAGAATCATTACACGTTTAGTAGCCGAAACAAGTTTTTGCGAGGTCAAATCGTGGTGCATCGAAGGAGTTTAAAAGCTCGTAACTCCCCCTTTTCAAAATCCTCGACTATTTGTAAATATTCTCCGCTCAAAATTGCTCATTTATGAGTTCAGCATAGTAGTTTTTTTTCTGTAATAGAGCAAATACGGTATCCGTGTTATATTAGTCTTACATAGAAAATATGCCGCTTAGGACTACCTTCATGTAGTAAACTTTGATTTCGTATCACAATGACGTCACCAATCTTCAATTGTGGCGCAGCAGTTGATATACATCGTTGTATTGCTCTTTATGACAAGCAATGGGAAATATAGGGCCAATGTGGCTCTTTTGGCGAAAAAAAGTTTCCGAGCCCTGCTATAATCATACAGAGATGGTAGAACATAGTTTGATTGTTACCTTCTAAGGCAGTGACGTCATATCGTCAGAATTGTTAATAAAAACAATAATGCGTATCTGGTCTTTGACATTCAGCAAATAGCTTTTATTTAACAATGCTAAATTCTGTACTATGAAGTTATATGACTAAGTTCGATGAAGTAAATAATTCAACTGGTCGATTGCTTTCAAAGGTTGCTCGATGGTCGTATTTATGAATGTATAATTACTTATGCCTATGATATTGCGAAATAATTACTGAAGGTAATGGGTAATTTTGGGTAAAGGGTTCTGTACTAGTAAAACTTTGGGAACCACTGCACTCAAGTGTGTTCCGATTGCGCTTATAGTATGAGATTTACTCTTATCCTTAAGTCAATGTTTACTGAGAGGTCACTAATGGTCAGGTCATCTTGTAAATTCTAAAGTCCAGACTTCAATCAGGCAACAGTATGCCATGCACACTTGCAGAGTGCAGTTGTAAAACTTGCATATAAGGCGCCCTAAAACCAGTGCTACTATGTGTTTTTGGCCAAAAAGCGATGAACCTTCTGATAGTACATTAGTAGTAGTGATACGGTGCTGAAATATTGTACATAACCGACTCTCTGCAGTCTCTTGCAGCAGTAATGAATCTCATTTCGAATACCTGGAGTCTGACCTCTGGATGGTCTCATTGGGAAGTCTTGCGATATAGGATAGGCTATACTGTTGCGGCATGGCCAGATAAGTTCAAATATTTTATTGTGATATTTTAAGAATCTTATACAGTCTAGCTAGAGCAGGGGTGTCAAACTCAAATTGCGTCGTGGGCCCGATTCAAACATTGAGGTCGTTCGCGGGTCGGACCAATCAAATGATTCTATTCTATTCTGGAATAGGGTCCTATGCTAGCAACACCCTTATTCGCTAACAATGCAATCGTTGGCAGAAATACGAGGATGGCAGTCATGAACCGCTAGGACGGTGTTGCTAAGGACGATATATGTTGGTATATGTATGACGATATATGTTGGTATATGTAAAATTGTATATGCTCTCGTGGTTTCAGTCGTCATCTGGTGTTAGCCCTGCGTACGCGTTGTGAGGAATACAAGAGATTTAACTATAAAATTGTACAATGTACATTGTAATTTGGTTTATGATTATCGCGATTCGGGTTTCTCTTGAGGTCGGGGACCTTTTCAGTCGGAAGTGACACAGCAACGCGACCTCCGATATTTGAATTATAGTTTTGTGCAACTGATACGGTTCGAAATTGGCGTTGTCCCCTCTGTAAATAACTACTTTACGGTCAATTATTCCACAAAACTTCGAACTCAGTGTGCACACATTTCTGCCTCCTGGAAATTGGGTTTCAATATCACCTACACGTGAAGCCACAACACAGCAGTCTTGTATCTTATCTGACCTATATGAACAGATTAATCATGCTCGACATTTGCTTTTCGAGGGATTATTTAATGGAAGTATTCCCTACGAAAAATGTCAACATTTGTTACAAATTTGTTGAATAATATCAGCCTTTTCCAAACTACTCAGAATTGCTTCGCGGGCCGGATGAAATCGTTGGGTGTAGCCTTCATGGTCGGGTGCGGCCCGCGGGCCGTATGTTTGACACCCCGGAGCGATAGAAATTGTAACGTAGGTGTAGCCTACTGTAGTGTCGAGTTGAAATTACGATGTACGATGGTCATAGTTTATATATATTCCACCAGACTTGTTTTTAGGACTGTTATATACTAGCATTTATTAGTTTGGGCTGGAATAGTTCACAAGGGAGATCTGTACTATTATTTTGCTACGGCGATAACGACATATATACTACAATAAAACCTTAACGAGCCTTAATAACTTGCGAGTCGCGTACGAGATATCACATATCTCTTATTTCAGCCAGATTGGCCGAACTTTCGATAATTTTCTAAATTCGAACATCTCATTGACCAGTGGTCAGACCACCATAATGCACGCTCTCTTCGTAACAAAAATACATGGCCATTGGTCAGTGATAGCGTTCCTCTGCTCACTAGTAGTTGTTTGCGGTCATGTAGCTTGGAGAAATTTAGCCCGTATCCATTGCCACTGATCAAACTTGAGTTTAAACTATAATTCAAGAGACACTTTCACTTCATCATGGTCTGAAACGCGATGCCTTCGTAGTTTAAAACCAATCGACCTATATAGTTGACACGCGAGATCCCAATATCTACTGAAAGGGTGCAAAAGCCCGTTGGGTTGTTTGAACTCGAGTTCGAGTGTAAACGTGTCGCCGCTGATGTGTAGGCCTACTGTCCACGTACCGTTTCTATATCATTCAAGTTTGTTGGATTTGTTTCATTCCGCTTAATAATATCGAGAGTAAAGTCAGACAAGGGACAGATTTGCAACCGTAGTTGATGGCCGTTTCAACTGCATAACATGACCCCTGGTCCCGGTAACAATACAAATAGTTCCGTTCTAAGCACACGTTGACGCATATTTTATATACTTTGACTTGCGCAGAATCCGTAACTTCATCGACGCCATCTCCGTGCTTGATGTCATTTCATAAATTAGCTTGCAAAGGCACTATTTGCTTTTCTCGCGTTTTTGGCGTGGGATCTGAGCGAAGCGAGGCTCCGGATTGGACGTATGTTTACCTAAGACCCAACTACGTGAATGAACTCACGAACTCTATAGATTGTGGCATTGCCTCAATTCTGGATATTTCGCAACCGTGATATGTGAAAATAAAAGACATGCTCGGTGAATTGGTAGCACGCTGGTTCCATATTTGCGATTTCCATTGATACCATCACGATATTTACGTATTGCGCAATCTCCCAGGTGAATATTATCTCAAGGTGACAATAAATACCATGAAAGTTATATTTCTCATCAAGAGTCTGAAAAGGCGGGCGTGCGGGTTTGTAAGTTTGCATGCTGTAGATGTCTGATAAACTCCACAGTAGATTTGTAACATTACGCACAGCATGAAATTAGGTTGATGAAAATCATAGTAGTGTAAGGCTATCTAGGCCAGAACAGCTGATTTTGGCCACGCGGTACTGATCAATCCGGGATCGGTCCAGTTTTTGTGGCTATTACGAAGAGCGCAGCCGGTCTCTATAGCTAGTTTATTCTAAAACCAGAGGTGATCATCATAGTTGACACCGATGCTACCCAAGTATGTAAGTTGACATCGCGAGGCGATCCGAATTTGACTGTAGAAGTATAAAAGTTGAAAATGAGAGGGTTTAAATGGTACACAAATTAAAAGGGTTACAGGCTGTAAAAAGAAGATGAAAGCTTGTCGATATCACACTGATAAATTTCAAAATATCATGATGTATCGTCTTTGTAGTGCTTGAAGAGAAATCTAATCTTTTCCGCACAACTTTCCACAATCGACATTCATAAAATTTAGCCGTGATATGGAGGTTAACGTGGGCTATTTTACTCGTGACACTGCTTCCAATCGGTCGATTAATTAGTACTTTTTCTTTCACAAAAACAGACGAATTCAAAATGTAGATAGCCTCAAAAGAATGTCAACTAACCCTGCCCTGCTAAAACATTGTGAATTGACCAAATTGATGAATCCGAGCGACTATAAATTTATTGATAATCATATGGTTGCAACGCTGCATTCCCGAACAAATAAAAATGGGGCTTCGCTAAGCACGAGCTAATAGCTCTTCGCTTCAACAAATATGTCTATTTTGATGTTGAGCCCTCGCGAATATGACAAAGTGCAATTTCTTCGGTTCTCGCTCATCCGTAAATTTATGAACGGCATATTTGGTCACGTATAGTTGAATACAGTGAATGACAATTACCGTACCAATGACAAAGATTCTCCAGGGTGATGATACAGAAGAATGAGCATTCTGTATATTACGTTTCGTGAATTGTAAGGTTTTGATATCCGCGTAATCGGAAGTGAGTGTCTGATTTAGTTAACACAAATCTTACAGAGATCAGTTACAGCTGTTCATACGCATAACGAGTAAAAACAGCAGCCACTATATGCCTTGAGATATGACGGAAGCTTGGAACCATTGCCTCAAAAACTTTGACCTTGATACGACATGCGTGGCTGAGCTCTTTGATGATTTCCACCTTGGAGAGGTTGCCTGCAATCCATCAATATTTCCGGGAAGTACGCTGCATTCGCGCCCATATTTGAGAAAGATGCTGTGGCGGATTATTGAGATAGAATGCGGCTGCGGCGGTTATCCATTGAGTCTTATATATAAGTCGCCATATGCAAGAAAGAATTTAAGATCGATCGAGTTCGACGGTGCAAATATGCCGCCCGCGAGGTCACGGATATTTAGCAGCTTATGGAGATAGACAGTTCATGTGCCTCTGCAAAAATTGGGAGAAGTAATGCATAGGTATATGGAATTTGATAGATTTCTTTGTTAATGTAGATAGAAGGTCTCTCGTATATAACAAGAAAATGGTCCCATTGATATCATTCGAAAATGACGTTATCCTCGCATTACTAATTTCCAGTTCGTCGAGGGATATTTCAGAGTATTTCGTAAACTATCTCAAGCTTTGTCATGGAGACGCTGTTGCGTACAACCACATTAGCATACAACTGTACTTACGGATATACTAATGCTGCAAATGTGAAAACTGTTTCCATCCGAATTTCGCGGAATTGCGTCACGAAAAGCGACAGACGGCGTGGAGATGTAGAAAGGTTTAGCATGCTGCGCACTGGACAAATATGCGTTGTGGAGAATGTTCAAATCAGCATAAAAGTTTCTTATTGCTCTCATCCCGTAATCCGTCAGGAAAGACAATAGCGGAGGGCACGATATACTATTTTCAAAATCGGAATTGTTATGTTTTTCACCACAATGCGAACAATTATATCGTCCGGCAGGCATGAATAGGAAACAATGCTAATTGCGCAGACAGCATAATCTGTTTTAAACATAGCATAATGGCGTTAACACCTAACGGGAATTCGCCGCAAATTAAAATGTCATTATTCGCTCGAATTGTTTTGAGATTGTTAGTTTCAACGGAATATACATAACAATACGTCACTAGCGCGAGCAAGCCTCCGCGCAAATATTGCTGGTTCGTGATCGTAGTGAACAGGAAGAGCAGTGCTCTTCGACCTTTTTCTGGTGTGGCGAGCCCCTACAGTTGTTGCGACAAACTCATGCCCCATGTTTACTCAAAAGCATCCATACAAGGTGATTTTTCGAGCTAACATAGCCAGAACAGTAACATGTTCAATTTTTTCATTGTTCACATTGTGGCGGAACGTAAGTATATAATTAGTAACCTAATTACTTCAAAAATAAAAAAGGGCCAGGATCAGGACCTTTGTCCTGTCAAGCGTGACCCCCAGGCTGCAAACGACGACTTTGTAGTGTAATAGGTTACTGATGCACCCTTGTATAGCTTTTGTACTGGTATACACCCCTTGCATATTTTGGTGGAGTATACTGCACTGCGTTTCCGTCTTTGCGATGGGAAATGGTTGTGCAAATGGGTTAAAACTTGTCTTCTGATCTGTTGCTTTCTACCGGTGACTGTTCAAACGCAGGGTCATACAGGGAAATACCCATGAAATAGCGTGACAGCTCAATACTGTTGCATAATGAAGTCTCTCGTGAATGTCGCGCTATGTGATATCAAACCTTCTCGTAATATTCGCGGTAAAGATTTGACAAAAATATATAAATGAGTCGGTCAGCAAAACAGATTCGTCATGGACAGTGATCGGAAATTTAGGATCGCCATCTAAATGGACTCGAGCCGATCGTGATTTGTCCCGAACGTCTGACGATTTGTTTGTTGGTTGGTTGATGCGTTTACTCATAAAATAAACCCGAATAATGAGTCTACCTACGTCGCTAAATAGTTGACCCAGAGCACTGATTCAGGTGTAATCAACATAACAAAACGATATTCTCCCACAAATGCATGCGTAGTATTGAAATGTGGAATCCAATGAAAAAAAAGATTAAAAACAGGCAGTTCTCAGTTCACGTGTCACGGCCCTGTGCATCACAAAGTCCGTCTAGTTACCGACAACACAGGACGATAGCTTTACGCGGATATGGCTTGAATGACCTTCAACGTAGAATTGGATTTCAATATAACCCATAGAATTTCTCGCTATACATTGACGGGGCAAGAGACAATCTTCATATTTGCATTCAAACTTCTGTGTTGATGAACACATGTTGGTGAACAGTGAACACTGATTGGCAG